>JARQOD010008718.1:0-34468 GCA_033576555.1 Oophaga sylvatica
CCCCCCGGCTGAACTTTGCTCAGGCTGGGAAATCTGGTCTTGTGGATTTGTGAATTTCAATAAAAGTGATTTATTCATCTCTATTGATATTTTATCCACTGGATTAGATTAGTCTGTGGAGTATTAGTGTAACTTTTAAGGACCCAGTAAATGTAAAGCTATTTCTAGCAGAGTCTGTAGTACAGACTCCAGTATATAAGAATTTTTATGAAATACAGACTCTTAGTGAAATACAGGCACCAGATCAAAGACTTGTTTACATCCATATGAGGAGCTATATTAAAAAAGCAACGATTATTCTATAGTACCATACAGTATATAAACACCTTAAACACATTTGGGATTATGACTCTCAACTTATAGTTTTTATTCAGTGTTTAAAAATAATATATATTTTAGCTTGGTAGTGTATCTACACTTATCTCAGCAATTCATTGTATACTAAGAAGAATCTTGGCATATTTTGTTAGAGCTCGTAAACTTATTACAAATTGTGTGTACAAGGCTTGGGTTGTGTTAAAGTCTAAATATTTTTCTATTTACTAACTAACATGTACATAGTATACATCTTTACTAGCACATAGAAATGTAGTACAACAGTGTTGACATGAATTTTTCAGAATGAGTGAAGGTCGATGCTACGGTAAATTCATGCAAACAGTAAATAGTATTGCATTGTGTATAGTCAGTGGGATCTTTTAAAACCAACACTTTTAAATGTGTATTCTGATAGCAGTGCCCATAGAATGAGTGGAGTCGAATGACCTGTAAGTACAAAGAGAAAGGTCGCATGCATTCAAGAATTCATTTGTCTCTATTTACCTGTAAATGTGTGTAAAGGGAAAGTCATGGCGAGATTGAAAAAATTGAAAAAGGACGCTTTTGCAGTATAAAATACAAATTTTATAAGGTCTAAAATACATTATCATGGATAAAAATCCAAAAGAGTAGGATATACAGCATGCAGAAAAAATAACCAAAGTGTTGACATGAAGTTTACAGCTCAAAGACATATACATTATCATGAAAAAAAAATCCAAAAGAGTGGGATATACAGCATGCAGAAAAATAGCCAAATCAGACAGGTATGAACTACATTCAAATCAATATATAATAGTGCACATCTCCATATTTTAAATATTTTAAAACGATAATAGACTAATCCGTGGCTAAACAATAATAACCTACATATATTTGTCCATATAATGCAGTCTATGTAACTCACAATATCCCCCAATAGGCAGACATATATGCACTATATATAGGATAATAAGTATCTAAAATGAAGCATGTATATCAAAAAAGTAACTTCCCCATCAAGATGCTAATATAATGATGTTAGCATGCAAGTGCAGGGCTCACAATAATACTGTGCGTGCATATGAATCAATTAGCACATCCATATGAGGAGCAATATTAAAAAGCAGTTGTGTATAGTTGGCCAATCAAATATTAGTTATGCGTTCGCTACCATGTCAACCATAGCAGCTCTCATGATGCTAGCTAATCACAGATGCTAATATAATGATTTTAAAGCATGCAAGTGCAGGGCTCACAATACATACTGTGCGTGCATATGAAATCAATTAGCACATCCATATGAGGACTATATTAAAAAAGCAGTTGTGTATAGTTGGCCAATCAAATATTATTTATGCTTCACTACCACTGTCAACCATAGCAGCTCTCATGATGCTAGCTATTCTGATCAGCTTATCATAATCAACCATGAAGCCTCTTTTAACCCCTTCACAATAATGTACAGGGGAGTTTTTATGTTTTTAATACTGATAGACATATTGTGAACGGACATATAGGGTCCATGTGAGAAAACCCATATTTTTCAAATATTAGTTAAGCGTATATTTCAACATTTTGCTCCTTCACAGATTTATTTTACATTATTTTTTTTTATTTTGCTTAAGGATCGTGTACAGAGGATTTTTATGTTTTAATACTGATAGACATATTGTGAACGGACATATGGGTCCATGTGAGACATGCCTGGACAAGTCCGGGCATGTCTGGGCATGCCTGGACAAGTCCTGGTCACGGGACAGCCGTGGAAAAAACAATACTGAAATTCAAAAACTATGTGGTGGGCCGTTAACACCGCACAGTCATCTAGAAAATATTGAGCGAGTTGCTTCACAAACCCTCTCAAGGCATGTTGAATGTTAACGTTCCCGCTATTGAGCACACAAAATGACCAACTGTATGCCTGGGAGCGTAGCGTTCTTGCCCGCGCAAGCCTATTTTTAAAGACGCTAAGCCCCATCAATATAAAAGACAGGCATGTTGAGACGTGTCCCCGGCCTATTTTGGTACATACCCACTCCTATGCAGCGATATTGAGTCGGCCTATTTGGTACAAACCCACTCCTATGCAGCGATATTGAGTACCGTTCAACAAAAAATCAGGTACAAACTTTTTAACATACCTGTGTTTCGGACCCTCAGACCATGCCAGAAGCACTCTGTGCCATGTACTCTAACTCATAATATTCGATTTTGATCAGCATTCAACAAAAAATTGGATGCTAACTTTTAGCAACCTGTGTTTCTATAACGAATACACGGACCCCTACAGCGCATCCCAATAGTGTAGTTTAATGTAGGGGGCAAACAGATTATCGCTGGTGTTTTGGAAAATACCACATTTCATAGATGGTGCGATCCGCTGAATCATTTTAAACATTTCACGCCACTCATGCACCCACAGCACACTATGCTGTAAACCCCACCGCTGCAGCTAGCGCTTTTTAGCTAAAAAAGACCCTTATTTGCATCATTTTCATTATGTACGACTGGTACAAAACCCACTCCTATGCAACGATACTGAGTAGCGTTCAACAAAAATCAGGTACAAACTTTTTAACATACCTGTGTTTCGGGCGCTCATGCCATACCAGAAGCACTCTGTGCCATGTACCATAGCCCATAATAATCGATCTTGATCAGTATTCAACAAAAAATTGGGTGCAAACTTTTTTAGCATAGCTGTGTTTCTGACTCCCATGTCGTACCAGAAAGACCTATTTTGGCACAGCCTACACCTATGCAGCGGTTTTGACCACTACTCAACAAAAATGGCTACAAACTTTTTAACATATCTGTGTTTTCGGACTATCATGTCATAGCAGAACACCCTGTGCCATGTACTCTAGACCATAATATTCGTTTTTGATCACCATTCAACAAAAAATTGAGGCATGTTGAGACTGTCCCGGCCTATTTTGGCACATGACAAATGTTTCTGACTATCATGTCATAGCAAAGCACCCTGTGCCATGTAAATCTAGACCAAATATTTCACATCGGGTATGGGAACTACAAAGCTTTGTTTTCTCAGGTATTAAAAGTGGGTGCTAACTTTTTAGCATACCTGTGTTTCTATAGCGAATACACGGACCCCTACACGCATCCCTAAATGTAGTTTAATGTAGGGGGCAAACAGATTATCGCTGGTGCTTGGAAAAGTCTAAGTTTTCTTACCGTTAACGGTATTTTCGAAGTCCATGACAGCACTACAAGAGAGGGGATCCGCCCCTTAGGAACAGGGAAACCTACAGATATAAAAGGGCGGCACCTCTCCCACACATCAGTTGGATTACAGACATAAGAGGACATCAAGGTTAAATGGTAACAGCAAAAAAATTTCATGCATCACACAGTAAAAATTAAACAATTGTTTATTACATGTGGACTACATAAGCGGAAGAAGTGCACATAAAACCTGGGTGGGAATGTAAGGGTGCTGTCATGGACTTCGAAAAATACCGTTAACGTAAGTAACTTAGACTTTATTCGAACGTCCATGACAGCACTACAGAGAGAATTACAGAGAGTAATAACTATTTAGGGGGGGATACTGCCTGCAGCACCCTTAGTCGAAAGAAAGGTCTGAGGAAGCACCAAACTAATCTATAAAGAGTGTAAAACGTGTGTGGAGAAGACCACGTAGCTGCCTTACATATCTGGTCAATCGAGACTTCTGCCCTTTCTGCCCATGAAGTCGCCACAGCTCGAGTGGAATGCGCCCTTAGCCTCTCAGGTGGCTGCTTGCCCCTCGAGGTGATGCCAGAGAAATTGCTTCCCTAATCCATCTGGCCACGAGCTCTTTGTTAATCTACGGCCTTTGTTAATTCCTTGAAAAGGACAAACAATGCATTGTCCCTTTTCCAGGGATCAGTGACTGCCAAATATTGCAGCAGAACTTCTAACATCTAAAGTATGAAGTTTCATCTCTTTTTGATTAGATGGATTAGGGATGAACGAAGGGAGAATAATTTCCTGTTTCTGGGGAAAGCGGAAGACACCTTAGTAGGTATGCTGGTCCGGTCTAAGTATTATCCTGTCATTCAGGACCGATGTAAGGAGACAGTCTAGATAGTGCCTGATGTCACTTACCCTCCTAGCCGAGGTTAATGCTACCAGGAAAGCGGTCTTAAGGGAAAGAGTTTTATTGATGCTGCTGATATAGGTTCAAAAGGGGGCTCTGTTTAAAGCAGTGAGAACAAGATTTAAGTCCCATGGCATGTTCTCACCTTCACTATGGGTCTCGACCTACCCGCAGCTTTAATGAATCTACTGACCCAGAAAATTATTTGCGATGTGCAACTAAAGAGTGCCCCCAAAGCTGAAACTTGTCCCTTTAAAGGGGTGCTTGTGGAGAGACCTAAGTCCAGACCCTTTTGTAGGAATTCTAGAATCTGGGTTATCGGTTTGTGTCCCCTGCACAACCGCCGAGCTCTGAAGAAATTTCTCCAAATCCTAGCGTAGATCCTAGTTGTAACCTCTTTTCTGCTTTTAAGGAGAGTATTAATTACATTAGCAGAAAACCCTTATCTGTCAGCAGCGACCGTTCAAAATCCACGCCGTCAGTGAGGCCCGCTACTCGAGGATGGTAGACTGGACCCGGGAGAGCAGATCGGGAAATGTCCCCGGCAGGGCCCCCCGGTCGGCTATCGACATGTTTCTGAGACATGAAAACCATGCCCTCCTGGGCCAAAAAGGAGCGATTAATATTATCCTTGCCCTGTCCTTCCTGACCTTCCTCAATACTAGGGGGAGTAAGGACAGGGAGGGAAGGCGTAGGCTAGATTGAAATCCCACGTAATAGAAGACGTCCACTGCCAGAGGGCGTTCTTTTGGGATTCAGAGAGCAGAACTGTGTCACTTTTCTGTTGCTTTTGGTACAAAGAGATCTACTTCCGGTAGACCCCCATTTCCGCACAATTAGGGCGAAGATGGAAGTCCTTTAATGACCACTCTCCTTGGCTCAGGAGATTTTCGGCTTAAGAAGTCCGCCTTGGTATTTTCTTCTCCCCTTATAAAGTAGAGCCGTTAGAGAAAGAAAGTGTCGTTCTGCTATTTGAAGTAGGCCCTTTGCCACTTCCATGAGAGTACCGGAACGAGTACCACCCTGGTGGTTGAGTATGCGACTGTGACCCATGTCGGAAAGCAACTCGAACGTGGTGACCCTGTAGATAGACAAGGAGCTTTTAAATTGCTAGCTCTACCGCTGTTAATTCCTTCATATTAGAAGACATATGAATTTGATTCTGCTCCCATAAGCCCTGAACCATAACGTCCCCCATATGAGCCCCCCACCCCAGAGGGGCAGCATCTTTGTGACTATTCGGGATATCTCATATTCCCAGGAACCCCCTTAGACAGGTTTGTCTCATTCTTCCACCAATCCAGGATCTTATAGCAGCCTGGGACAAGGATAGCTGGCCTTCCAGGTAACCCCTAGCAAATTTTGATACAGCAAGACCTCAGCTTGCAGTGCCCTTGTGTGAAATTGAGCCCACCGAACCGCGGGAATGCAGGACGAGAGGGGGCCCAAAAGAGACATAGCCTTCCTAAGCGACATGGAGGATACTGGAAGCGTTTAGGACCTGGTACCCGTAAACGAATTAACTTGTCTGACGGTAAACTACGTTCTGATTTTGTGAATCCAGGATTAGCCCTAGAAAACTGCTGAACCCTCATCGGATTCAAACGAGACTTTTTGGTATTTATTAGCCATCCCAGCCGCTCTAAGTAGAAATCGCTCTTTTCAGTTGCTCTAGGCAATGCTCTGCCGCTTTCCTATAATAAGAAAGTCGTCAAGGTAGGGGATTGCTACTCTGAGGAAACGCTGATGCTCCATATGGATCGTAATGTGGTAATAAGCGTCTTTCAGATCTAACACCCCCCATAAGCAATTTTCAAACAGAAGCTTATTGCTGAGCTGACCGTTTCCATTTTAAATCGGTGAATAATCAGAATTTATTGAGGGCTTTCAAATTAATAATTGTTCTAAAAGACCCATCCAGTTTAAAGGATCAAAAACAGAGGGGAGTAAAACCCCTTACCCCGCTCTGCTTCTGGCACCTCCACTAAAAACATTCTAGCGCAAAGCTCCTGAACCTCCAATTCTAGAGCAGCCTCTCCGATGGGGATGATCTGAGTGGGTAATTTTAAAGTTTTCCCAGGTACCGAGGAGAATTCTAACCGCAGCCCTTTTAGCTATGATGTTAAGGATCCAGCTACTGTTTGAGATTTCCGACCAGGCCGGGTAGAAGGCTTTTAATTCTGCCTCCTACCGGCATCGCTAGTCATTGCGAGGGTTATTTTGTTTCCCTAGGTGGACCTCTAAACATAAACCCTGTACCTCTTTCGCCTCTTTTCATCCCATTTGGCTCGTTCCCTGGACGACCTTCGGTAGCTGAACCTCCTTCTGCTGAAAGGTCTTTTAATAGGAAGGATTGATAGACTGGAAACTTTTTCTTGTCGTCCCCCGCCTTTTCTAAAAGTTCGTCCAGGACCGGGCCAAAAAGAATATTCGCCGTCACACGAATGGAGCAGAGGCGAGATCTGGCTTGAATATCGCCCGGCCAACATTTCAGCCACAATGCCCTTCGTGCTGAATTAGACCCCTGCCGCTCTGGCAGCCATTCTTACTGAGTCCGCTGAGGAATCAGCCAGAAAACCCCGCCGCATTCTGAATTATTGGCAAGGTCTTTCGAATTGTCCCCCGAGGTTCCATCTGTTAACTGGGAAGCTAAACTGGTCTAGCCAGACCATCAATGACCTTGCTGCGCAAGTGGCTGCAACTGCCGGCCTCAGGGGCACCTGCCGACATCTCCCATGTGCCTTTCAAGAAGGAATCTGCCTTCCTGTCTATGGATCTTTCAAAGACCCCAAAATCATCGAAAGGGAGGGAGGAAATTTTTTAGAAGCCTTCGCCACTGCTGCATCCAGCTTCAGGGCCTTATCCCATTTACCCGTCAGGGATCTTCAAAGGGATATCTCCGTTTAAACGCTTGGGGTAAGGAGCCTCTTTTTTCAGGCTTCTTCCACTCTCTGTCTATAAGGCCTTGGATGCTACTATTTAGTGGAAAGGATCCCGTTTTTTTGATCTAGACCACCAAACATCAGATCCTGTACTGAGGGTTCTGGTTCGCCTCTTCTACCCCCAATGGTGGACCTAACGGATTTGACAAAATTTGTCCATCTGTCCAAGGGAAAACAAAAACGGTAGCGTCTTCCGTAGAAGACGAGGAGGAAGCCGAAGAGGAAGGCGAGGGGGGTCCTGACACAACTTCACCCCTGTCATGGGCGGCAGGCGACTCTGAAATCAGACAACACTGGTACTTTTCCCTACGCCTGAAAATTCTCCGTGTCTTGAGGACGCTTTCAACTCTGCTCTTATTATCTCCTTCAGGCATTCGGTGAAATTTGGAGTCTCCTCCGCTATCAAAAAAGGGAAGGGGCATAGGGGGGGTTTACTATGTTTATCCCATGCCCCTGTCCTTCCCCTTAACAATGCCCTACCGTCTGTTGCATGCACGGCTGGCACAACCTCTTAGGGCAAGCGTCAGGCAGAGGCAAGCGCAAAAAGGCACAATTCCCTGTGCTTGCTTTTCACCGAACACTTCTTCCCCTAGTAACAAAACAAAATGGGGAAAAAACTGTATTACTGGGTATTCTAAATCTGACGATCTCTTACCCAAAATTGTACAGCAGTAGGTACCGGATCACGGGAGGGGGCTTTTCCCCAGCTGCGGAACTTCTCGGCTGGTGCTCCTGGCCATTGAAGAGGAGCGCTCTGTCTGCTGCTGCTGCTGGCTCTCCTGTTTTAACCGAGGAGCCTCTGCAGTGTCCATCGTAAAAAAAATGGGGCAGAAGCGCTTTACCTCTTTCCTAGGCTCCTTTATCCTCCCCCGGATATCCGGATCAGCAGGTCGGCCAGGGGTCCACCCCCTCCTACTCCCCGCCCCACGGCCCCCCCTGCACCTCCCCGCCGTCCCCACAGCAGGCGCCGTCCGACGATGCAGGCCCCAAAAATTTCAAAAACGCCGGCCGGCGTCTTACTTCCGTTCCGGTGGGGAGACTCCGCCCCCTTTTTTCCCCCCCCTCGCACGGACCGACGGAGGGAAGCAAAATCCCCCGCTGCATCGCCCCCCCAAGCGGAGATCTCCCCCCGACCTCAGCCGCGCCGCTGCAACAGCGCGCACGATTTTAAAATTTCAAAAACCCCGCCGCGCCGTCCATAGCAGTGACGCGCGGCGGGAAATTCAAAACCCCCGCCGCGCCGTCCATAGCCGTGACGCGCGGCGGGAAATTCAAAACCGCCCGCCGCGCCGTCCATAACAGTGACGCGCGGCGGGAAATTCAAAAAACCCCCGCCCGCCGTTCACAGCACTGACGCGGCGGGAAATTCAAATTTAAAAAAAAAATTTTCTTTTTTTTTTTTTAAAAAATCACGGCTGCACCCTCAAGAGGCCCCCCACCATGACAGGACCACGGAAGGACAGGAGAAGGCAACCGGGACCAGGAGAGGGGGGGGGAATACTTACCTACCGGCGCTGGCTGGGAGACAAGATCCTCTGGATACTGCTCCACCTGCTCCGCACACTGCCGTGGAATCCTAACCCGGACCCACCGTGGCGCTTCCAGGGGCCCCCGCACCGGCCGAGGTAGGAGATTCCCCCCCGCAACCTGGGTCGACCGGCCGGCCTGGGTCCTCCTGAAGATCTTCAACTGTAGGAAACCGTCCTTTAGGAACAGGAAACCAACTGATTGTGGGAAGGTGCCGCCCTTTTATATCTGTAGGTTTCCTGTTTCCTAAGGGCGGATCCCCTCTCTCTGTAGTGCTGTCATGGACGTTCGAATAAATACCACATTTCATAGATGGTGCTGATCCGCTGAATCATTTTAAACTTTCACGCCACTCATGCACCCACAGCACACTTATGCTGTACCAGCAAACCCCTGCAGCTAGCGCTTTTTAGCTAAAAAAGACCCTTATTTGCATCATTTTCATTATAGTACGACTGGTACATACCCACTCCTAAAGCAACGATACTGAGTAGCGTTCCAAAAAAAATCAGGTACAAACTTTTTAAAAATACCTGTGTTTCGGGCGCTCATGCCATACCAGAAGCACTCTGTGCCATGTACCATAGCCGATAATAATCGATCTTGATCAGTATTCAACAAAAAATTGGGTGCAAACTTTTTTAGCAAAGCTGTGTTTCTGACTCCCATGTCGTACCAGAAAGACCTATTTTGGCACAGGCCTACACCTATGCAGCGGTTTTACCACTACTCAACAAAAATGGCTACAAACTTTTTAACATATCTGTGTTTCGGACAAATCATGTCATAGCAGAAGCACCCCTGTGCCATGTACTCTAGACCATAATATTCGTTTTTGATCACCATTCAACAAAAAATTGAGGCATGTTGAGACGTGTCCCGGCCTATTTTGGCACATGAACAAATGTTTCTGACTATCATGTCATAGCAGAAGCACCCTGTGCCATGTACTCTAGACCATAATATTTCACATCGGGTATGGGAACTACATAGCTTTGTTTTCTCAGGTTATTTAAAAAGTGGGTGCTAACTTTTTAGCATACCTGTGTTTCTATAGCGAATACACGGACCCCTACAGCGCATCCCTATAGTGTAGTTTAATGTAGGGGCAAACAGATTTCGCTGGTGCTTGGAAAATACCACATTTCATAGATGGTGCTGATCCGCTGAATCATTTTAAACATTTCACGCCACTCATGCACCCACAGCACACTTATGCTGTACCAGCACCGCTGCAGCTAGCGCTTTTTAGCTAAAAAAGACCCTTATTTTGCATCATTTTCATTATAATACGACTGGTACATACCCACTCCTATGCAACGATACTGAGTAGCGTTCAACAAAATCAGGTACAAACTTTTTAACATACCTGTGTTTCGGGCGCTCATGCCATACCAGAAGCACTCTGTGCCATGTACCATAGCCCATAATAATCGATCTTGATCAGTATTCAACAAAAAAATTGGGTGCAAACTTTTTTTTAGCATAGCTGTGTTTCTGACTCCCATGTCGTACCAGAAAGACCTATTTTGGCACAGGCCTACACCTATGCAGCGGTTTTGACCACTACTCAACAAAAAATCAGTACAAACTTTTTAACATATCTGTGTTTCGGACAAATCATGTCAATAGCAGAAGCACCCTGTGCCATGTACTCTAGACCATAAATTCGTTTTTGATCACCATTCAACAAAAAATTGCGGCATGTTAGACGTGTCCCGGCCTATTTTGGCACATGACAAATGTTTCTGACTCTCATGTCATACCAGAAGAACCCTGTGCCATGTACTCTAGACCATAATATTCCACATCGGGTATGGGAACTACAAGCTTTGTTTTCTCAGGTATTTAAAAAAGTGTGGAAAACTGAAAATCCCGCGACCTGTGGTAATTTAGTGAGAACCATATAGACAAATCGGGTATCGTCACACACGAGACCACGACACCTCGGGCTATCACATTTACCATTAGTTTTCAAAAATCAGCTCCTTAACAATAAAGTAAGAATCGTAGTGTCCTGCATTGTGGTCTTAAATGTATAGTTTAAAAAATTTACCGTTGCTAAAGAACAGTAAAAAGTCGTGCGTACAACTATCAACCCCAAAACTCTCACCACTATCACAAACATCTATAAATGTATAGTTTGAAAATTTACAGTTGCTAAAGAACAGTAAAAAGTCGTGCGTACAACTATCAGCCCCAAAACTCTCACCACTATCACAAACACTATTGCCTACAGAGGCGCCCCGCGAGAATTTCCGTATGTGTGTATCAAGATGCTCCCTGCTATGACCGAATGTTTGCTCGTGGATGCTGCATTTCCAGTGACATCATAGTTGTGTAAATGCGCAGGGGCACGTGTATCGATCCCCTAGGGTGTAATGCGTGATCATTTTAATTATTTTTCAATTCATAACCACACGTTCTCAGGCAGACAGGTTATTTCACAAAAGTTGACTGTACAGTTGCATAATCTTTGTTTAAAATCATACATTTGCATAATTTTGTTTAAAATCGCACAGCTCTGCAATAATGTCGGGTGTTGGACATGCACTTATCAGTCTTTCATACGTGTCGCAGAAAGATTTTAGTCTGTTCTGCGAGAGTTTATTATGCACGTACTGTGCAGACATGTCAAGAAACATTTTGGTGTGTTCACCAGTCCATACGGGTGTTGGTGTGTAAGGCGATCGACCATCATCCTTCTGCTTCTTACTTACACGCCGGCGCGATACCGCGCGTTTCTTTGGTGCTAATGCATCGGCTGAATTGGCAGCTGCTGCTTCCGCGTTGCTATTTGCAGATTCTGTAGCTTGACACAGACTATATTCTTAAGCCGACTACTCTCAGCATTCCCGGGGTGCTCGGTTGGCGCGTCGTTTTCTTCACGATCTGCGACACACCCGTGTGAAAGAGGCTCCGTTCTCACCTCCGTTCTGTTCTCAAATCCATAATTGCGCTGCTGCAAAACTCGCGAATGACGATCCTCCGTAACTAAAGAAAAGAATACGTGGTGTAGTTAACCGCTAAGTGGGGGAGATATGGAAAAGCTACATGAGCCACTTTACTCTGATTCAACGCGATATTTGTAAAGCTACTAGCACCGATTATCTGTGAAACCGATGCATGATTGTTTGTATAAGTACACTATAGAGCGGCCTAGACATATATACTTACAAGTATGCCCCGGGTGCTGGTCTACGAGAATGCTGAATTAACAGACATCTCGCTGCTGGGGCGCCGCCGTATGGGGCTGTTTTCTCCCTCAAACTGCAACCTCACGGCGATACTTTAGCAGCTGTAAATAAAATATAGCATACATGAATGCGCACAACACATTCACAAAGCTAACTTGACACACGTAAATAAAATATATCTACTAGTTACCGCAGAAATTTTTATCTGCGTGTATAAGTACACTAAGAGATGCGTAGACAATATGCTTACAAGTATGAGACGTGTAGTGTAGTTCAGAGATTGGTGAATTAAACGGTGTGGAGGTGCTCGGGCGTTTTCGTATGGGTGTGTTTTCTTTTTCAAGCTGCAGCCTCCTGCTCGTTGTTTAACATCTGTAAATAAAATATAACTATTACTCGCCACAGAAATGATATCTAACGCGGGCCACACGCACAAAGCTAAATTCGCAAAGCTATCGTAACGCGCGTAAATAAAATATATCCACTAGTTATCGGTGGGTCACAGGGTACAGAGGATACAAACACACATATCACCCGGGTTTCAAGGACCCGCTACCTTTTCTATTCCAGAGCCGTGTGCTTAGCGAATCACACCCCATCTTTTAGGAGCGTTGGGAGGATTATAGTCCAGTTCGACGAACTCGACATCTGAATCCTGGGGATCCTCCACGATCTCAACATCGGAATCGCGATGCTCGAGCGGCTCAGTCGCCACAGGGTTTCCAACCGCCCAGTCCGCTACAGCTGTATCTGTATGAGAAAATGTTTATATTATTAAAACATGTCTAGCTAACGACCCAGTCAGCTAAAATAAAATTAACTGTATGGATTTTAGCGGCAGTCTATATTAATTATTAATATTAATAGTAGGCGTTATAAATTTACAGCTACCACGTTTACACGTCTAGATACATAGGTTTAAAACATATGATATAGCTATAGGTTTCTTGCCTGTGACAGACTGGTGTAGAGCTTGAGGCTCGTCGCCCGCTAGTAGAGTTGCCTTCCTCTAACAGGTTCTGCGTAATGAACCGGTTCTCGTAGGAGTAGTCTGAATGGACTCCCACTTCTTAAATAAGAAAGAATGAAATATATCGTTTATATATACAAAGCGCAGACTCAGACATCCCGAGACATTGCGGAGTACCCTATATACTGTGTAAAACTTACCCGATTGTTCTGGTGAAAGCATAGCAGTATATTGACCGCGAGAATATCTGGCCTCCATCTTGAATAAAAAAGGGTCCGCTATTGAATTAAAGCAAATAAAGATCAAGTATGAAAACACGGCTAACCTGTTAATACAAATACTACACAAACTTAAATATAATTGAAACGAAATCCGTAAAAATACTCACTCTAGTCCTGTTCAGATCGGAGTTGTGGTCTGTGAGTTGTGAACAAGTGCGAACTGTATTGCTTGTGAGCTACCCGTATTTTATTAGGGCTAGCAGAGAGAACACGCCCTCTGTCACTGCCCCCATGCTAGGGGCAGAAAAAACATCCCCATACGGCGGCGCCCCAGCAGCGAGATGTCTGTTAATTCAGCATTCTCTGTAGACCAGCACCCGGGGCATACTTGTAAGTATATATGTCTAGGCCGCTCTATAGTGTACTTATACAAACAATCATGCATCGGTTTCACAGATAATCGGTGCTAGTAGCTTTACAAATATCTCGGTTGAATCAGAGTAAAGTGGCTCATGTAGCTTTTCTATATCTCCCCCACTTAGCGGTTAACTACACCACGTATCTTTTCTTTAGTTACGGAGGATCGTCATTCGCGAGTTTTGCAGCAGCGCAATTATGGATTTGAGAACAGAACGGAGGTGAGAACGGAGCCTCTTTCACACGGGTGTGTCGCAGATCGTGAAGAAAACGACGCGCCAACCGAGCACCCCGGGAATGCTGAGAGTAGTCGGCTTAAGAATATACGTCTGTGTCAAGCTACAGAATCTGCAAATAGCAACGCGGAAGCAGCAGCTGCCAATTCAGCCGATGCATTAGCACCAAAGAAACGCGCGGTATCGCGCCGGCGTGTAAGTAAGAAGCAGAAGGATGATGGTCGATCGCCTTACAGACCAACACCCGTATGGACTGGTGAACACACCAAAATGTTTCTTGACATGTCTGCACAGTACGTGCATAATAAACTCTGCAGAACAGACTAAAATCTTTCTGCGACACGTATGAAAGACTGATAAGTGCATGTCCAACACCCGACATTATTGCAGAGCTGTGCGATTTTAAACAAAATTATGCAAATGTATGATTTTAAACAAAGATTATGCAACTGTACAGTCAACTTTTGTGAAATAAACCTGTCTGCCTGAGAAACGTGTGGTTATGAATTGAAAAATAATTAAAATGATCACGCATTACACCCTAGGGGATCGATACACGTGCCCATGCGCATTTACACAACTATGATGTCACTGGAAATGCCAGCATCCACGAGCAAACATTCGGTCATAGCAGGGAGCATCTTGATACACACATACAGAAATTCTCGCGGGCGCCTCTGTAGGCAATAGTGTTTGTGATAGTGGTGAGAGTTTTGGGGCTGATAGTTGTACGCACGACTTTTTTACTGTTCTTTACAACTGTAAATTTTCAAACTATACATTTATAGATGTTTGGATAGTGGTGAGAGTTTTGGGGTTGATAGTTGTACGCACGACTTTTTACTGTTCTTTAGCAAGGTAAATTTTCAAACTATACATTTATAGACCACAATGCAGGACACTACGATTCTTACTTTATTGTTAAGGAGCTGATTTTTGAAAACTAATGGTAAATGTGATAGCCCGAGGTGTCGTGGTCTCGTGTGTGACGATACCCGATTTGTCTATATGGTTCTCACTAAATTACCACAGTCGCGGGATTTTCAGTTTTCCACACTTTTTTAAATACCTGAGAAAACAAAGCTATGTAGTTCCCATACCCGATGTGGAATATTATGGTCTAGAGTACATGGCACAGGGTTCTTCTGGTATGACATGAGAGTCAGAAACATTTGTCATGTGCCAAAATAGGCCGGGACACGTCTCAACATGCCGCAATTTTTTGTTGAATGGTGATCAAAAACGAATATTATGGTCTAGAGTACATGGCACAGGGTGCTTCTGCTATGACATGATAGTCCGAAACACAGATATGTTAAAAAGTTTGTAGCCATTTTTGTTGAGTAGTGGTCAAAACCGCTGCATAGGTGTAGGCCTGTGCCAAAATAGGTCTTTCTGGTACGACATGGGAGTCAGAAACACAGCTATGCTAAAAAAAAGTTTGCACCCAATTTTTTGTTGAATACTGATCAAGATCGATTATTATGGGCTATGGTACATGGCACAGAGTGCTTCTGGTATGGCATGAGCGCCCGAAACACAGGTATGTTAAAAAGTTTGTACCTGATTTTTGTTGAACGCTACTCAGTATCGTTGCATAGGAGTGGGTATGTACCAGTCGTACTATAATGAAAATGATGCAAATAAGGGTCTTTTTTAGCTAAAAAGCGCTAGCTGCAGCGGTGCTGGTACAGCATAAGTGTGCTGTGGGTGCATGAGTGGCGTGAAATGTTTAAAAATGATTCAGCGGATCAGCACCATCTATGAAATGTGGTATTTTCCAAGCACCAGCGATAATCTGTTTGCCCCCTACATTAAACTACACTATTGGGATGCGCTGTAGGGGTCGGTGTATTCGTTATAGAAACACAGGTATGCTAAAAAGTTAGCATCCAATTTTTTGTTGAATGCTGATCAAAATCGAATATTATGAGTTAGAGTACATGGCACAGAGTGCTTCTGGCATGGTCTGAGGGTCCGAAACACAGGTATGTTAAAAAGTTTGTACCTGATTTTTTGTTGAACGGTACTCAATATCGCTGCATAGGAGTGGGTATGTACCAAAATAGGCCGACTCAATATCGCTGCATAGGAGTGGGTATGTACCAAAATAGGCCGGGACACGTCTCAACATGCCTGTCTTTTATATCTGATGGGCTTAGCGTCTTTAAAAATAGGCTTGCGCTGCAAGAACGCTACGCATCCCAGGCTATACAGTTGGTCATGTGTGTAGCTCATAGCGGGAACGTTAACATTCAACATGCCTTGAGAGGGTTTGTGAAGCAACTCGCTCAATATTTTCTAGATGACTGTGCGCGTGTTAACGGCCACCACATAGTTTTTGAATTTCAGTATTGTTTTTTCCACGGCTGTCCCGTGACCAGGACTTGTCCAGGCATGCCCAGACATGCCCGGACTTGTCCAGGCATGTCTCACATGGACCCTATATGTCCGTTCACAATATGTCTATCAGTATTAAAACATAAAAACTCCTCTGTACACGATCCTTAAGCAAAATAAAAAAAATAATGTAAAATAAATCTGTGAAGGAGCAAAATGTTGAAATATACGCTTAACTAATATTTGAAAAATATGGTATCTCACATGGACCCTATATGTCCGTTCACAATATGTCTATCAGTATTAAAACATAAAAACTCCTCTGTACATTATTGTGAAGGGGTTAAAAGAGGCTTCATGGTTGATATGATAAGCTGATCAGAATAGCTAGCATCATGAGAGCTGCTATGGTTGACAGTGGTAGTGAACGCATAACTAATATTTGATTGGCCAACTATACACAACTGCTTTTTTAATATAGCTCCTCATATGGATGTGCTAATTGACTTCATATGCACGCACAGTATGTATTGTGAGCCCTGCACTTGCATGCTAACATCATTATATTAGCATCTGTGATTAGCTAGCATCATGAGAGCTGCTATGGTTGACACTGGTAGCGAACGCATAACTAATATTTGATTGGCCAACTATACACAACTGCTTTTTAATATAGCTCCTCATATGGATGTGCTAATTGACTTCATATGCACGCACAGTATGTATTGTGAGCCCTGCACTTGCATGCTAACATCATTATATTAGCATCTGTGATGGGGAAGTTACTTTATTGATATACATGCTTCATTGAGATACTTATAATCCTATATATAGTGCATATATGTCTGCCTATTGGGGGATATTGTGAGTTACATAGACTGCATATATATGGACAAATATATGTAGGTTATTATTGTTTAGCCACGGATTAGTCTATTATCGTTATAACATATAAGATATGGAGATGTGCACTATTATATATTGATTTGAATGTAGTTCATACCTGTCTGCATTTGGCTATTTTTCTGCATGCTGTATATCCCACTCTTTTGGATTTTTATTCATGATAATGTATATGTCTTTGAGCTGTAACTTCATGTCAACACTTTGGTTATTTTTTCTGCATGCTGTATATCCTACTCTTTTGGATTTTTATCCATGATAATGTATTTTAGACCTTAATAAAATTTGTATTTTATACTGCAAAAGCGTCCTTTTTCAATTTATTTCAATCTCGCCATGACTTTCCCCTTTACACACATTTACAGGTAAATAGAGACAAATGAATTCTTGAATGCATGCGACCTTCTCTCATTGTACTTACAGGTCATTCGACCTCCACTCATTCTATGGGCACTGCTATCAGAATACACATAAATGTGTTGGTTTTAAAAGATCCCACTGACTATACACAATGCAATACTATTTACAGTTTGCATGAATTACCGTAGCATCGACCTTCACTCATTCTGACAATTCATGTCAACACTGTTGTACTACATTTCTATGTGCTAGTAAAGATGTATATCTATGTACAATGTTAGTTAGTAAATAGAAAAATATTTAGACTTCTAACACAACCCAAGCCTTGTACACACAGATTAGTAATAAGTTACCGAGCTCTAACAAAATATGCCAAGATTCTTCTTAGTATACAATGAATTGCTGAGATAAGTGTAGATACACTACCAAGCTAAAAATATATATATATATATAAACACTGAATAAAAACTATAAGTTGAGAGTCATAATCCCAAATGTGTTATAAGGTGTTTATATACTGTATGGTACTATAGAATAATCGTTGCTTTTTTAATATAGCTCCTCATATGGATGTAAACAAGTCTTTGATCTGGTGCCTGTATTTCACTAAGAGTCTGTATTTCACTAAAAATTCTTATATTACTGGAGTCTGTACTACAGACTCTGCTAGAAAATAGCTTTACATTTACTGGGTCCTTAAAAGTTACACTAATACTCCACAGACTAATCTAATCCAGTGGATAAAATATCAATAGAGATGAATAAATCACTTTGATTGAAATTCACAAATCCACCAGACCAGATTTCCCAGCCTGAGCAAAGTTCAGCCAGAGGGCGTGACGACCTGGATCAATCTGACAGGGAGACGGATTAAATGATAGGGGGCGTGTCGACCTGTCAGATTGAGTTTGATGAGTTGTCCAGTTCCTATACTACTTAGCTGTATTGCTGTGTGTACACTGCTGTGCAGACTGCTTTTTACACAGCACTAATACTTTTTTTCTTTTTTTCTGCACAGTTACTGAGCGTTCATTTTTTTCACACACCGTATAGAGCTGTATGCTCCTCACACACTACCGTGTACCGGCTGGTATCACGGACAAATATGCTGACTATCTGTGTGTGACTCTGGAAATATATACAGAGATTGAAATTTTCCCCTACACTATATAAACCTGAGAAAAGAAAAGAAACGACCAAAAAGTCCCAAATAATTATATGTAAACAAGATTTTATTAAATTACAAAACAGGTGAGCAAAAACGGGGGTGACACCCCAGCCAAGTTGACACATGTGGGAAAGAAGGACGCACATGGGAAAAATGTGCATGGTAATATATTGATATTAAATAATTACATCACTGCAATGATAACACCAGGATTTAATAGTATCACAAAGGGCAAAAAAGCTGCCATCGCCATAATATGCATATAAAAAAGGATTGATAAGAACTCATTTGAGACTATTACTTAATGCAGAATGGTGCAAAGAAGTTGGACCGATATCAATGTGAATAAGGACAGTGCCAAAATATTGATTACCTGGTATGAATGAGCAGAGAGCACCACAGGGGTGGACGTACAGGGTGCTCTCTGCTCATTCATACCAGGTAATCAATATTTTGGCACTGTCCTTATTCACATTGATATCGGTCCAACTTCTTTGCACCATTCTGCATCAAGTAATAGTCTCAAATGAGTTCTTATTAATCCTTTTTTATATGCATATTATGGCGATGGCAGCTTTTTTGCCCTTTGTGATACTATTAAATCCTGGTGTTATCATTGCAGTGATGTAATTATTTAATATCAATATATTACCATGCACATTTTTCCCATGTGCGTCCTTCTTTCCCACATGTGTCAACTTGGCTGGGGTGTCACCCCGTTTTTTGCTCACCTGTTTTGTAATTTAATAAAATCTTGTTTACATATAATTATTTGGGACTTTTTGGTCGTTTCTTTTCTTTTCTTTGGTTCATTATATTGTTCAGAGACTGTCCCATAGATCTCCATTGTGCCCGTATTCATATGGATGATGTGACCTTATTTCTTGGTATAATATTCACCTTACATTTACTATTGGTATGGGCACATGTTCTTTGAAGTGTATTTACTATATAAACCTGGTATCTTCTGATAAAGTACCTTTTTTCTGCCTTTTGTATTCTGGTCAAATCCATACTGAGAGAGCGTCTGTGTGTAACTCTGAAAAATATTTAGAGTTGAGAGTCCTCAGTGGTTGATACCTTTTAATGGCTAACTGAAAAGATGGTAACAAATTGCAAGCTTTCGAGACTACTCAGGTCTCTTCATCAGGCTGAACTAATACAAAATCTGAAGAATCACATATTTATACACAAAAACACAGAAAAAAATGCAATAGGTAAGACAAGTGACGTGAAGCAGAATAGTCATTATGGCAGAGGGATGAGCATAAATATTGGAACAATTCATAGATAAGGAGAGAAAGTTTTATTACCCTCTGATTGGGGTCTGGTAATGTTTTGTGATGTTTTCACAGGGTATTTGGAGTAAATTCCTTAATTGATGTAATAGGCCATAAAACCATGTGACAGGTTCATTCCAGCATTAAGAGTGTCAAAGGTCACCATCAATTTGTATTCGCAAATTCTTCTCTGCCTCTGAGATGTGAATCTGCTTCTTAGTACCAGAGATATTTGATAAAATCCACCATCATAGCCACCAACAAGAGACAAGCATCCAACATCAGTGCCCAGGAGAGAAAGGCTATACAGTCTCTGAAAACCAACAAAGAAATCATCATTAAACCTGCTGACAAGGTAGGTGCAATAGTCATGATGAACACATCAGACTATATGAAGGAAGCAAACAGACAACTTACAGACACACGCTACTACAGAAAACTGGAGTCGGACCCTACACAGGACTATTACAAGGAACTAAGCAAGTTGGTATCTTGTCTGTCTGACAAATCCATAAGAGCCGATGACCTGATACCAGAGAGTCCAAGAACAGGGACATTCTACATGCTTCCCAAAATCCACAAAGCTGGGAATCCAGGGAGGCCGATTATTTCATGTGTGGACTCCCTTACTGAGCAGGTATCTGGATGGGTAGAGGGCATTCTTAAACCTCTGGTAAAGGATACACCCAGCTACATTCAGGACACAACTGACCTACTGAATAAACTAGCAGCAATAGGTCCTCTACCAGAAGGAACCATCTTGGCCACCATGGATGTGGAATCCTTGTACTCTAATATCCCACACCAGGATGGATTAAATGCCTGCAAAGACTTCATGAAAAACACAGAGAATGATGCTGATTCTGTGGTGAAACTCACAAAATTCATCCTCACCCACAATTACTTTGAATTTGAAAACAAGATCTATTTACAGGAGACTGGCACAGCGATGGGAAGTAAAATGGCTCCACAGTATGCAAATCTTTTCATGGCCAAGCTTGAAAGCGACTTTCTGTCCTCATGTCCAACCAGGCCTCGGGCCTACTACCGCTACATTGATGACATTTTAATCATCTGGACGGAGTCTGAGCAACAGCTAAAGACGTTCCACGAACAGTTCAATCAATTTCATCCCACCATCAACTTAACACTTAACTACTCCAGCACTGAAATTAACTTTTTGGACACCATCATTAAACTGAAGGACAATGAAATAGAGACATCCCTGTATCAGAAGCCAATCGACCGTCCAACATACCTTAAATGGGACAGTTTCCATCCAAAACACATAAAAAACTCTATTGTCTACAGCCAAGCCATCAGATACAACCGTATATGTTCCAACCCCATGGATAGAGATGAACACCTTGGTCGCCTTAGAAAGACCTTTTTAAATCAGGGCTACCATCCAAGAACAATTGAAAACCAAATTACAAGAGCCACCAGAATATCAAGGGATCACCTGCTACATTACAAAGCTAAAGAAGAAAATAACTGGGTGCCTTTAGTGGTCACCTACAATCCAAATCTGGAGGTGCTAAGGGGAGCTGCACGGAAACTACAACCTTTACTACAAAAAGATGCCCGGTTACAATCCATATTTCCAGACCCCCCACTACTGTGTTTTAGGCAGCCCCCAAATCTAAGAAGCATCATTGTCAGAAGTTCCCTGTCCTCCCCAACAGCTGCAGGAACCTTGCCTTGCAATCAGAAGAAATGCAAAACCTGTCCATTTATAATGACCACGGACAAGATAAAGATCCCCAACTCACATCAGGACTACAAGATACCAGGTACTTTCAGCTGCATCACATCTAATGTTGTGTACCTACTTATATGTACTAAATGTCCAACTGGGGGTCTGTATGTGGGGGAGACCGGGCAAAAACTGAGAACAAGGATGAATTCTCATCGCCACGCAATAAGAGAAAAAAGAATGGATCTACCTGTGGCAAAACATTTTTGCTCCCCTGATCATAGCATGTCAGATATGAAAATACTGGTACTAAGAAGCAGATTCACATCTCAGAGGCAGAGAAGAATTTGCGAATACAAATTGATGGTGACCTTTGACACTCTTAATGCTGGAATGAACCTGTCACATGGTTTTATGGCCTATTACATCAATTAAGGAATTTACTCCAAATACCCTGTGAAAACATCACAAAACATTACCAGACCCCAATCAGAGGGTAATAAAACTTTCTCTCCTTATCTATGAATTGTTCCAATATTTATGCTCATCCCTCTGCCATAATGACTATTCTGCTTCACGTCACTTGTCTTACCTATTGCATTTTTTTCTGTGTTTTTGTGTATAAATATGTGATTCTTCAGATTTTGTATTAGTTCAGCCTGATGAAGAGACCTGAGTAGTCTCGAAAGCTTGCAATTTGTTACCATCTTTTCAGTTAGCCATTAAAAGGTATCAACCACTGAGGACTCTCAACTCTAAATATTTTTCTATCTACTGGCTAACACGGTACGAAGATATACATCTTTACTGTGTGTAACTCTGGAAATATATACGGAGATTTAAATTTTCCCCTATACTATATACACCTGGTATCTTCTGATACAGTAACTGTTTTCTGCCTTTTGTATTACAGTCAAATCCATACTGAGAGAGTGTCTGTGTGTGACTCCGGAAATATGTACAGAGATTTAAATTTTCCCCTATACTATATACACCCGGTATCTTCTGATACAGGACCTTTTTTCTGCCTTTTGTATTACTGTCAAATCCATACTGAGAGAGCGTCTGTGTGTGACTCCGGAAATATATACGGAGATTTACAATTTCCCCTATACTAAATACACCTGGTATCTTCTGATACAGTACCCTTTTTCTGCTTTTTATATTCTGGTCTAATCCATACTGAGCATGTGAGCGTCTGTGTGTGACTCCTGAAATATATACGGAGATTGAAATTTTCCCCTATACTATATACACCTGGTATCTTCTGATACAGTACCTTTTTTCTGCCTTCTGTATTACGGTCAAATCCATACTGAGAAAAATTCTTAGTGCCAGGAAGAAAAGAAACCACAAAATTAAAACGTGTGGAAAACAAGGCCCACCTGGCCTGTCTAGGATTAAGTCGCTTGGCTGAATTGAGATAAACCAGATTCTTATGGTCCGTGAGGACCACCACCTGATGTTTGGCTCCTTCCAGCCAATGTCTCCACTCTTTAAAGGCCCACTTCATGGCCAATAACTCCCGATTACCCACGTCATAATTACGTTCAGTTGGAGAAAATTTTTGAGAGAAAAAGGCACATTGGTTACTCTTGGAGGTCTCTGGATCTCTTTGGGACAAAATGGCACCTGCCCCAATTTCACAGGCATCAACTTCCACCTGAAACGGTAGAGAAACATCAGGCTGCCATAGAACAGGAGCAGAAGTGAATCTCTGCTTAAGTTCCTGAAACGCAGAGACTGCCTCAGGAGGCCAATTCACCACATCAGAACCCTTTTTGGTCAAATCAGTCAATGGTTTAACAATACCGGAGAAATTACCAATAAATTTACGACAAAAATTGGCAAAACCCAAAAATCTCTGTAGAGCCTTTAATGAAGTAGGTTGGACCCAATCACAGATGGCCTGAACCTTGACCGTGTGTCACGGGTGTGTCGCTGCAAAGATCGTCGCGATTGCACACCCTGACTTCTCACAGCTGAGTTTCTGGTGCTGGGTGTTTTTCGGCAGTGAGAGAGTTAATTCTTCCTCTCTCTGTGCTGGACAAGACCAGCCTCGCTCAGCTGCAATTAATGTTGTTGTAATTGGATTCCTTCAAATACCTGCCTGTCTGCTAGGGAAGTGTCGGTGAAAGCATTCATGCAGACCAGCAGAGCGAATCGTATTGAGAAGTCTAAAGCTAAGAGTACCTGTTGTGGTTTTCTCCTCTCCTCGCTTTATTATTTATCTCCTTACCCGTTGGTGTTCCCTCTGTAATGGTAGTTTTGTATGCAAGGTGGTCTTTTATTTTACCCCTTGTACTGTCTCGTTTGTCTTATACTGTGTGTGAAGGCAGTTACCTTCCTGTTCCCTGTGGTGGTAATCAGGGTCCTTCTCAAGACTAGATTACAGTGGTTAGGGATTCACAGGAGACAGGGTTACGCTGGCGGCCTGGACCTCTGTACCATCAACAGTACCTCCATGTAGAGGGATTAGTCAGGACCCCAGCTTAGGGTCAGCATAGACCCCGGTCCTCCTGTATACAGAGACAGCGTGACATTTTCACCGACCATACTAAAGATTCCCCCCAGCCACCATGGATCCAGTAGCCAGTCTAGCTCGGCAGTTGCAGAGTTTGTCCATGGAGCTGAGGGACGTTAAGTCCAAGGTTTTGTACAACCCCGGAGCAAGCCAGACCTGAACCTAAAGTAGCTCTCCTGGACAGGTTCACTGGAGGGCGGGACAAATTTTTTGCTTTCCGGGAGGCATGTAAATTGTACTTTTGGCTGTGACCTCGGTCATCTGGGAGTGAGGATCAAAGGGTGGGAATTGTCATCTCGCTCCTTCAAGGGGACCCCCAATCCTGGCGTTCTCTCTTCCCCGGGCTCCCCGGCTCTCCAGTCAGTGGATAGATTTTTCGCAGCTCTGGGTCTTGTATATGATGACCCGGATCGGGTCTCCCTTGCTGAAACTAAGTTACGTAAGATACAGCAGGGAGATCGTCCGGCAGAGGAATTTTCTTCGGAGTTCCGTAGGTGGGCCACGGACACCCAGTGGAATGACCCGGCTCTTAGGAGCCAGTTTTGTCAAGGTTTATCTGACAAATTAAAAGATGTGTTGGCGCAGTATGACCCTCCCACGACACTGGAAGCCGCTATGGCCCTTGCTATTCGTATTGACAGACGTCTTCGGGAGAGGTGCGGGGTAACTTCGCCCCCTGTGATGACTCCAAATTCCTCAAGGGTCCCTTATACGGAGGTTCCCCTGGTCAGTCCAGAGGAGCCTATGCAATTAGGAGGGACATCATTCCGGGGGAGGGGATCGGTGGGGCGCCACAAAACTAGAAGTTGTTTCTTCTGTGGAAAAAAGGGACATCTTATTAGGGGGTGTCCATCCCGTCCTTTGAAGAGTGAGAAGTCGCCGGAAAACTATTGATCCCAGATTGTGTGGTGGACGGCAATCTGGGAGTAAGTATTTCGTCCTTAAGTTCGTCTCAGTTTCTCGTACCGGCGGAGGTGGTGGTGGGTGCGAGAACTGAGAGGATATATGTTCTTCTGGATAGTGGGGCCGGGGTTAATCTGGTGGATGCTCGCTTTGCCCGGGTTCAAGGTATGCGATTGAGTGGGTTGGCTAAACCCGTCCCCATATTCTCGATCGACGCCAGACCTCTCTGTCAGGGAAGTTTTGTGCAAGCAGTACATAACAGATCTTCAAGTGGGGGCGCTACATAAGGAACTGTTGTTTTGTTATGTGTTGGAGGGTCTTCTCACTCCTATAGTGCTGGGCCTGCCTTGGCTAACTAAGCATAACCCGGTTATTAATTGGCAATCCAGAGAGATAAGCCAATGGAGCGATTTCTGTATAATAAAAACTGCATGAATACGGTCATTGGTGCGGTCGCTCCTAGGGCCTTACCTCCATTTCTGGTGGACTTTGAGGATGTATTCTCGGAGAAAGGGTGTCAAGAACTACCTCCTCATCGCGAGTATGACTGTTCTGTTAACTTGCTCCCTGGGGCCAAGTTACCGAAATCTAGGTTGTATAACCTTTCTGGTCCTGAGAGACAGGCCATGAAGGATTATATTTCAGAGAGTCTGGCTAAGGGGCATATTAGACCTTCATCTTCCCCGGTGGCCGCGGGGTTCTTCTTTGTGAAGAAAAAAGATGGAGGCCTACGCCCTTGCCTGGATTTCCGTGAGCTTAATCGGATTACGGTCCGAGATCCGTATCCGCTCCCACTTATTCCCGATCTCTTCAATCAGATCGTGGGTGCCAAATGGTTCTCTAAGTTGGATCTCAGGGGGGCGTACAATCTGATTAGGATGAAGGAGGGGGATGAGTGGAAGACGGCGTTTAACACTCCGGAGGGGCATTATGAGAACCTTGTCATGCCATTTGGTCTGAGTATTGCCCCGGCGGTGTTTCAACACTTTGTAAATGACATCTTTCGCCACCTAATGGGACAGTTTGTGGTCATATATCTGGATATCTTAACCCCTTCCTGACCTTTGACACAGCGTATGTGTCATGAAAGGATCGCGTTCCTGCGGGTCGGGTGACCGGGGTCACTGAAAGGTCACCCGACCCGCAGGTACAAGACCCTTGGTGCTTTACCACAGGGGGTTGGCTTAACCCCCACGTGGCTACGATCGCTCTGATATGGCTGTTAAAAGTGAAACAGTGCTCCCTTTTATTCGAGCCCCGACGTGTGCCCAAACAGTGGTTTACCCCCACATATGGGTATCAGCGTACTCAGGAAAAAATTGCACAACAACTTTGGGGTCAATTTCTCCTGTTACCCTTGCGAAAAAAAATTGGGGACTAAAAAAATTATTTTTGTGGAAAAAAAAAATGATTTTTTATTTTACAGCTCTGCGTTATAAACTTCTGTGAAGAACTTGGAGATTCAAAGTGCTCACCACACATCTAGAGGAGTTTCCTTGGTGGATCTAGTTTCCAAAATGGGGTCACTTAGGGGGTTTCTACTGTTTAGGCACATCATGGGCTCTGCAAACGTAACATGACGCCCACAAACCATTCCATCAAGTCTTCATTTCAAAACGTCACTACTTCCCTTCTGAGCCTCGACGTGTGCCCATACAGTAGTTTTCTCCCACATATGGGATATCAGCGTACTCAGGACAAATTGGACAACAACTTTTGGTTCTAATTTCTCCTGTTACCCTTGGGAAAATAAAAAAATTGGGGACAAAAAGATCATGTTGTGGAAAAAAAATATGATTTTTTTTTTCATGCCCGGGCGTTATAAACTTCTGTGTAGCGCTTGGGGGTTCAAAGTGCTCACCGCACATCTAGATAAGTTCCGTGCGGTGTCTAGTTTCCAAATGGGGTCACTTGTGGGAGTTTCTACTGTTTTAGGCACATCAGGGGCTCTGAAAACGTAACATGATGCCCGCAGACCATTCCATCAAAGTCAGCATTTCAAAACGTCACTACTTCCCTTCCGAGCCCCAACGTGTGCCCGAACAGTGGTTCCCCCCCACATATGGGGTACCAGTGTACTCAGGACAAACTGTACAACAACTTTTGGGGTCCAATTTTTCCTGTTACCCTTGGGAAAATAAAAATAGCGGGCTAAAAATTATTTTTGTAAACAAAAATTATTTTTTTATTTTCACTGCTCTGCGTTTATAAACTTCTGTGAAGCACTTGGGGTTCAAAGTGCTCACTACACATCTAGATAAGCTCCTTGGGGGATCTAGTTTCCAAAATGGGGTAACTTGTGGGGGGTTTCTACTGTTTAGGCACATCAGGGCTCTGCAAACGCAACATGACGCCCCAGAACATTCCATCAAGTCTGCATTCCAAAATGGCGCTCC
Source organism: Oophaga sylvatica (assembly GCA_033576555.1). Classification (NCBI taxonomy): domain Eukaryota; kingdom Metazoa; phylum Chordata; class Amphibia; order Anura; family Dendrobatidae; genus Oophaga; species Oophaga sylvatica. The sequence continues at coordinate 27,483 of JARQOD010008718.1, forward strand.
TTCCATTCTGAGCCCTGCCGTGCGCCCAACAGTGGTTTATGACAACATATGAGGTATCTGTGTACTCAGGAGAAATTGTCCAACAAATCTTAGGATCCATTTTATTCCTGTTGCCCATGCAAAGATGAAAAAATTGATGCTAAAATAAAATTTTTGTTGGAAAAATTAAATGTCCATTTTTTCCTTCCACGTTGCTTTTAGTTCCTGTGAAGCACCTGAAGGGTTAATAATCTTCTTGAATGTAGTTTTGAGTAGCTTGAGGGTGCAGTTTTTATAATGGTGTCACTTTTGGGTATTTTCTACCATATAGACCCCTCAAAGTGACTTCAAATGTGAGGTGGTCCAAAAAAAAAAAGGTTTTGTAAATTTTGCTGTAAAAATGAGAAATCGCTGTTAACTTTTAACCCTTAAAACTTCCTAACAAAGAAAAATTTTGTTTCCAAAATTGTGCTGATGTAAAGTAGACATGTGGGAAATGTTATTTATTAACTATTTTGTGTCACATAACTCTCTGGTTTAACAGAATAAAAATTCAAAATTTGAAAATTGCGAAATTTTAAAAATTTTCGCCAAATTTCCATTTTTTTTCACAAATAAACGCAAAAATTTATCGACCTAAATTTACCACTAACATGAAGCCCAATATGTCACGAAAAAACAATCTCAGAATCGCTAGGATCCATTGAAGCGTTCCTGAGTTATATTACCTCATAAAGGGACACCGGTCAGAATTGCAAAAAATGGCAAGGTCATGAAGGGGTTAATTTACTCGCCAGATCTTGTGTCTCATCAGGAGCATGTTAGGCAGGTGTTGCAGATCTTGCGGGATAATAAACTGTACGCCAAATGGGAGAAGTGTGTGTTCGCCGTACAGGAACTTCAGTTTTTAGGATTCCTCGTGTCGCATCCGTTTTTCGTATGGACCCTGGGAAAGTGCGGGCAGTTCTTGAGTGGGATCTGCCAGAGGATCTTAAGGCATTACAACGTTTCCTGGGGTTTGCTAACTACTACCGGAAATTCATTCGTAATTTTTCACCATAGTTAAACCTCTTACAGACATGACTAAAAAAGGGACGGATTTTTCAAAGTGGTCTGACAAGGCTTGTCAAGCGTTTTCCTCTTTGAAAAAATGTTTTGCTTCAGCACCCATACTTATTCACCTGATGCGTCCAGCCATTCATTGTTGAGGTGGACGCTTCCGAGGTAGGGGTGGGAGCAGTATTGTCACAAGGTTCGTCCCCTGGTAAATGGCATCCGTGCGCCTCTTCTCTAAAAAAATGTCGTCCGCTGAGAGGAATTATGATGTCGGCAATAGGGAGCTCTTGGCCATTAAGATTGGCTTTTGAGGAGTGGCGTCATTTTTTGGAGGGGGCAGTCCACCGGTCACCGTCATTACCGATCACAAAAACCTGCTATATTTAGAGTCCGCTAAACGTCTGAATCCCAGACAAGCTAGGTGGTCGTTGTTTTTACCAGGTTTAATTTGTTGTCACATATCGTCCTGGGTCAAAAAATGTTAAGGCAGATGCCTTATCTCGCTGTTCCCTGGGGCTGGGAATACGGAGGACCCGTTACCGGTCCTTCAGGAGGGGGTGGTGGTGTCGGCAGTATGCTCTGAGCTTGAGGAGGAGGTATTGGAGGCTCAGGGGGACCCCCTGTGGGACCTCCACTGAGACATTTTGTTCCAAATCAGTTGCGACAAAAGGTGATCGAGGCACACCATAATTCAGCTTTGGCAGGACACCCGGGAGTAAAGCAACTGAGGATCCCTCTTGCGCCGGTTTTGGTGGCCTAACTACATAGGGAGGTGGTAACTTTTGTCGCGTCCTGCGAGGTTTGTGCGTGCTCTAAGACCCCCATACCCTCCCTCGGACCTCCTTAACCTTTGAAGATCCCGGAGCATCCGTGGACTCATCTGTCAATGGACTTCATTACGGACCTCCCGCCATCTTCGGGTAAAACAGTCATACTCGTTGTATGGACAGGTTCAGCAAGATGGCACATTTTATCGCTCTTCCTGCTCTTTCCTAATGCTAAAACTCTTGCACAGGTGTTTAATTGGGAGATTGTAAGGCTTCACCGGGTACACTCCGATGTGGTGCGGATCGGGGGTCTCAGTTTTGTGTCCAAATTCTGGAGAGCATTTGTACACGGCGGGGGATGCAGTTGTCATTTTCATCGGCTTTTCACCCCAGACCAATGGTCAGACAGAGCGTCTGAACCAGAGCTTGGAGACATATCTCCGGTGTTTGTTCAGAGAACCAGGAGGACTGGCTTCTTTCTTGCCTCTGGCGGAGTTTTGCCTAAATAAATAGGCGGACGAGTCCACTGGTAAGTCCCGTTTTTTGAGCATATGGTTTCACTCCCAGTTTTGTATTTCAATAGGGGGGGCTCTTCTGGGTTCCTGAGGAGGAACGATTTTTCGTCGTCACTTGCTTCAGTGTGGAGAGGAGTGCTGAATAATCAGAGTACTATGGGAACCGATACAAACGTATGGCTGATAGGAGGAGAGTGTCTGGTCCGGACCTAAGTGTGAACATCTGGTATGGTTGTCACCAAGAATATAAAACTTAAGGTTCCTCCTGGAAACTGGGTCCCGGTTCATCGGGCCATACAAGATCAGTTTCTATAATTAATCCGGTTTGCATTCCGTCTTGACCTCCCTCCTACATTTAAGATTCATAATGTGTTCCACAGATCGTTACTTAAGAAGTAAGTGGCGCCGGTGATACCTTCACCTTTACCTCCTCCTCCTGTGGTGGTCAATGGTAACTATGGAGTTCCAGTGTCGAGAGTCATCGATTCACGTCTGAATCGCCGGTCCCTTCAGTACCTTGTTCATTGGAGGGGGTATGGTCCTGAGGAGAGGACGTGGGTTTCTTGCGTCGGATATTAACGAAGACCGATTGGTTCGGGCCTTCCACACTACTCACCCATATAAACCCGGCCTGAGGGTCCGGAGGCCCCTCGTAGAAGGGGGAAAAAAACGGCACGGGTGTGTCGCTGCGAAGATCGTCGCGATTGCACACCCATGACTTCTCACAGCTGATTTTCGGTGGCTGGGTGTTTTTTGGCAGTGAGAGAGTTAATTCTTCCTCTCTCTGTGCTGGACAAGACCAGCCCGCTCAGCGCAAATTTAAAGTTGTTGAATTGGATTCCTTCAAATACCTGCCTGTCTGCTAGGGAAGGTCGTGAAAGCATTCATGCAGACCAGCAAGCGGATCGAATGAGAATCTAAAGCTAAAGTACCTGTTGTGGTTTTCCCCTCTCCTCGCTTTATTATCTCCTTATCCGTTGGGTTCCCTCTGTAATGGTATTTGTTGCAAGGGTCTTTTATTAAACCCCCTTTTACTGTCCCCGTTTTGTCTTAACTGTGGGTAAGAGTTACCTTCCGTTCCCTTGGTGGTAATCAGGGTCCTTCTCAAGACTAGTTACAGTGTTTAGGGATTCACAGGAGACAGGGTTACCGGTGGCCCTGGACCTCGTACCATCAACATACCTCCAGGTAAGGGATTAGTCAGGACCCCCACTTGGGTCAGCATAGATCCCCGGCCTCCGTAACAGAACAGCGGGGGGACACCGGGTCCATTCAAAACAAAGGAGACAAAAAGATCCCAAAATGAACCTTCTGACCCAAAAAACACTTTGATCCCTTCACAAACAGTGCATTCTCTCTCAAAATCTGGAACACAGTCCGAACAAGTTTCACATGAGAGTCCCAGTCATTTTGGAAAAAATCAAGATATCACCAAAAAACAAAACAGAAATTTTCCACAAAACCCTGAAAATATCATTCAAGAAGGATTGGAAGACGGAAGGACATTAGTGGCCCAAAGGGGATCACTAGGTACCAAAAGCCCCTCGGGGTATTAAAACCCGTCTTCCATCTCCCCTGCTTATGTAATAAGGTTAATACGCCCCACTGAGGTCAACTTGGTAAACCAACTACACTTTTCACCCTGGAAAACAGGTCGAAATCAAGGGTAAGGATAATTAACTTCCAGTGGGTCTTATTCAAGAGAAAAATAATCAAAACACGCCCAATGAACCATCCTTTTGGCCACAAAGAAAAAAACCGGCACAGAAGGGGAAAAGGATGGGGCTGAAGACCCTTCCCAAAGACTCCTAAAATAAAATCGCATAGCAACGGTTCAGGTACAGACAAGTTAAAAAAGGCACCTTTAGGAAATTTACCCCCGGCACTAATTCAATAGGCAATCGTAGCTCCTGTGGGGGCAGGGATCGGATTTTACTTTCAACTAAAACACACCGAAAAAATCAGTCAAAAAGTCAGGAACAACCTGAGACGGGGAGAGGCAGAAAAAACAGGTGTCGGCATTAACACATTGGCGCCCCAACTGGTCACAGACACAGATTTCAAAATCCCAAAAAAGGATTATGAGACGGTAACCAAGGGAAACCTAGTACAATAATGTCAAGCAATTTTTACAGCACCAAAATTTGCAACTCTCCTGATGCTGGTTCAACCCCATTATTTACCGAGAGAAAACTTGGGTTATTCTCCCCAAAGGGGTAGAATAAATGCCAGTAGGGGAAAATCCGCGGGGTTCAGGAAACCCACAAAGTTGGGGGAAAATCAAAAACCTTTTGGTTAAATGCTCCTGAATCAAAAAAATCCTGAGCAAAAATGGGACAGGGGGGAAATCAGGGGAAAGTGAAGAAAATTTTCTGAACACACCCAAGACAACTGAGGTCAAAACGTCCCCCCTTTGGGCAGTGAAAAGCAAAGAGGGCACCATAGGGTTGGGTATTTTCCCCCATTTCAAAATATCGGATGGGGTTGGGGTTTGGCCCCCATATCAAAAGAGGGATCGCCGATCCGAACCAAAAAAACCCATTCAAGCAATGGGCAAAAATATGGGAACAAAAAAAAAACCCCTTCCTTTTAAAACAAAAATAAACCCATGAATAAAAAATAAATATAAATAATAATACAACATGTCATTTTGAATATATTATCATAATTTAAAAGTTCATAAAAATTAAAAGAAAAATTCCCTGATTCAATTGCGGGGGAACCCCCCGGCTTTTTTAAATACAGAAGCACCCACATGAAAAAAAAGGTTTACTAGAGTTAAAATGTCTTTTAGTAGTTTGATTTGGTTTTCCCAAAAACAATTACATGAGTGTATGTGTAAAAAATTTTTACACCTGTGGGGGGTTAAAAAAAGGGTAAATTCGTTTTAAAAAAAAAGGGGCTTTTTCAACGAATTTACCCCTTTTTTAACCCCTACGTGCAAATTTTGCACACAACATCAAAAAAGTTGGAAAACAAAATATCAAACCACTTAATGACGGGTTAACCATAAAAAACCGTGTCATTTCATGTGGGGTTCGATTTCACAAAAGGGGGAAATTTAATTAGGGGGTATTTACTAGTAAAGTGTATAAAATATAAAATAAAAAATTATTTTGTCACAAATTCAATGACATGTAAATTTTTAAATAAGGTGAAATTGTTAAAAAAAATTGGGGTGGGCCCCGCCCATTTTCTCAACCAGACAGCAAAGCCAGCATTTTTTGGGGAAAAAAATACCCCAAAGACACCATTTTTTTGCCCCCCCCCCCCCCGGCACAACATTTACCAGACACCCAGAAAAGGAAAAAACTAAAATTTTAAATTTTTTTCTGGCACTTTTTCCCCTATTCCCATTGCCCGTAGCGGGGCGAATGGGTAAAAAGGGGTTAAAGCCACCTTGCTATTGGGGAAATTATTTTTAACCAGGTTAAAATTGAGAGCTGCAAAATTTAAAACCCCAATTTAAATCCTTTTTATGAAAAAAAATAAAAACACACACTTTTTAAATTTAAAATCATTTTAAATGAAATAAAAAAAAACCCGTTTTTGACCATATTTTATTTTTACTGCCTTCCTGCGAAGCCCTTGTTCCCCTGAAAAAAAATAAAAAAATTTTTAAAAAACATTTTCTTATCTCTCCAGTTAGTCAGGCCCCCAATGTAATCCTTTTTCAAAAGGGGTTTAAGTTTACTCGAAACCCAAAAAAATGCGACAGTCTCCAGAAAACCCCCACGAATCATCTCCCCCCCGGCACAGGGGGAAAGGTTAGCATAATTGATTTTTTCCCCCCTTTCACTTCAGGGGCCAAACCGAGACACCCACAGCTCAGTGCGCAGAGGAACCCGGCTGACCTGAATGAAAGTTTTAAAAAAAAATGGGGGGGCCCTCGAAAAAAAAGGGGCGGGGGGTCCCCCCTATTTTTGTTAACCCCTGAAAAGCAACTGCTGAGGGCCGGTTTTTTTGGGGGGGTTAAAGGAACCAAAACCTGGACCTTTCACCTATAATCCAGGCCAAGCAGTCTGCTTTCCCCTTGGGGGGTTTTAAAAAAAAATGGGGCCCCTTGAAAAAAAAAAGGGGTGGGGGTTCCCCCCCTTTTTTTTTAACCCCAATAACGACCTGAGGGGCCTTTTTTTTTCGGCGGTAATTCCAAAACCTGGACCTTGGGGAAACCGATAATCCAGGCCACAGCGTCTTTTTTAGCTTGGGTGGTTAAAAAAATGGGTCCCCCGGAAAAAAAAATGGCGTGTGGGGCCCCCCATTTTTGTTAACCGCCCCGTTTTAAAAAACAGAGCTGCGGCCTGGGGTTTTAAAAACTGCAAGGCCCCTGGAATTTTTTTGGGCCCCAACCCTAAAAATACCAGGGGTTTCAGCAGCCCCACAAATGGTGCTCCAAAAAGAACCATTGGGCCTTTCCTTCCCCCCTTGCCCCTTTAGCGGTGGCAAGGGGTAAAAGGGTTAAATTTACCTTTTAATTTCTGACTAACCCCCCGGTTAAAAAGGGGGGGGGGTAAAAGAAGATCCTTTTTTAAACATGTTTTTTAAAAAAAAAAAAAAACACAGCCAGAAAAAAGTTTTTAAGAAAAAAAAAAACACACAGTTTTTATTAAAATTTTTTTTTCTCTCAATTCCCGGACGCCAACGATTTTCCCTTAAAAAAAAAAAAAAA
>JARQOD010008719.1:0-34467 GCA_033576555.1 Oophaga sylvatica
TTTTCTTCCTTCAGAATATTTTTTCCCTTCTGTGAGTACCATACAATTTTTATGGCCGGTGATACTGTTATGTTACGGTAGCTGAGGAGTGCAGGTAAAAAAGGAAATACACCAGAGAAGTTGGAATCTATGAGATTGCAGTACCCTGACTAACCACCGCAACTAGAGGCAGCCGTGGAGCGTTCCTACGTTGGTCCTAGACGCCTCGTCACAGCCTGAGAAACTAACTACACCTAAAGATAGAAATAGGAAAGCTATCTGCCCCGGAGCAGAACCCCAAAGATAATAGAAAGCCCCCAAACATGTAATGGCGGTTAGACAAGAGGAAATACTGACACAGAAAGAAAATAGTATGAGCAAACGCTGGGGCCCAAACAATCTAAATAGAAAAGGACAGGAAGGGTACTTACTGCAATCTCAGAAAACCCTGAAAAACACCAACTCTACTAATTTCAAAACCACCTGAGATCACACGACCTCTACCACCTAAATTAGCTCTCTGGTGTAACAAAAATCAAAACAGCAGCCACTGAAAAAACTGGAAAAAGCAAAAGTATAAAACACAGTGGCTGAACTAAACTGAGAGGGCAGAAGCCCCCGGAGGGGACCCTGAAGGCCCCAAAGAAGTGCAGGACAAAATGCAAAAATATAGCGCAAACACAAAAGCAGACAAAGTCTTATCTGTTAGCAGGAGATGCAGACACGACACAGCAGGCTACAAGGGAAACTGGAAAGAAGGATTCAGACCAGAACAATTGATCACCGGCAACCCTGATGGGAAAATGACTCCCTTATATAAGACCAGTCGGTAACACCTGATTCCCAGTCCTCACAATCCTCACTAGTACCGCTTGTAACCACCAGAGGGAGCCTCTGCTCAGAACTCATCTCAAACCCATTCACAACACTGGGCACTACATTGCAATCCAAAATCCATTGGTATTCTTCAGATTTGATGAGGACTTGCACACAGTCAAGGCACCCAGTGCCAAAGGCAGAGAAACAACCCAAATGTATCTTTGAATCTAAATCAAATGTGACTGTAGGTAGTGTGTTCTTTTCTTTGTAGGCTTCATTCTGTTAAACAGTAGAATAGTGTGCTTTACCAAAAAGCTTTAGCTTGGTCTCATCTGTCCACAAGACGCTTTCCCGGAAGGATTTTGGCTTACTAATGTGCATTTTAGCAAACTGCAGTCAAGCTTTTTTATATCTCTGTGTGAGGAGTGGGGTCCTCCTGGGTTTCCTGCCATAGCGTTTAATTTCATTCAAATGGCGATGGATAGTTTGCTCTGACACTGATGCACCCTGCGACTGCAAAACAGCTTGAATTTCTTAGGAACTTGATTGGGGCTGCTTATTCACCATCTAGACTATCCTGCTTTGCAACCTTTCATCAATATTTTTCTGCCGTCCACATCCATGGAGATTAGCTACACTGCCATGGGTTGTAAACATTTTGATTATGTTGCGCACCATGGACGAAGGAACTTCCAGATCTCTGGAGATGGACTTGTAACCTTGAGATTGTTGATATTGTTCAACAATTTTAGTCCTTAGGCAGATCTTTTCTCCTCTTTCTGTTCTCCATGTCTAGTGTGGCACACACAGACACACAATGCAAAGACTGAGTCAACTTCTCCCCTTTTTATTTGGTTTCCGGTGTGATTTTCAAATTGCCCATACCAGTTACTTGTCACAGGTGAGTTTGAGCAAGCATCAAATGCTTGAATCACAGTTGTTTACCTACAATTTTGGAAAGGTGCCAATAATTTTGCTGGCCCACTTTGGGGGTTTTTGTATGGAAATATGTCAAATTTGCCTTTTTTTCCTTAATATTTTTGTATTGTTCTAATATGCACAAAGGAAATAAACATGTGTATAACAAAACATGTGCAATTGCAGTAATATTCTGAGAGAAATACTTACTTTTCTGTAACAATTTCAAGGGTGTCAACACTTTCAGGCACGACTGAATATCACAAATCAAGAGCTCTATATGGCATGTATTAATTTTACTTACTGTACGTATAATACTGTATCTGTAAAACAAAACCAGGTGAATGATTATGTGGGAACCATCTAGAGACAAAGGACGGTTAATTTAATATTCTGAATTAGTGATGTGGGGGTGTGGGAGGCAAAAAGAGCCTCACAATGCGTGAATAAATAAAATAATCTGTGGTTTGTTTAAAAGAAACCATCATTTAGCTGCAGGCAGTGCAGAGAATATACCAGCTACCTATAGATGCAACTGAAGACAGAGTACCATGCCAGTAGGCAGGAACAGCACTATTGTACACCTAACACAAAGCCTGGCTATACAAAGTTTTGGCCCACTAATGAACTAGCATCTGTTTTGTTTTTATCAGTAGCTGTGACTCAGTAAAAAAAAATTCCCCTTGGCTAGTGTTCACAATAAGACTTTTATGCAGTGAAATTGCATAATTCACTTTCTACAGATCTTTACTCACTGCGGATGTAAACAGTTCATTGTATGGTTAGGACCTCCATTGAGAAAGAGTACTTGTTCTTTTCTGATTTGTTACAAAATCTATTTAGCCATTTTTCATATTTACTTCTGATAAAGCTGATTTACAATCAGTTTACTGCTGCCAAAGAGGTTGTTACTTGAACTTTCCTAGGCTCCTCAGTAAGGATGGACTGGACAAAGATTGCATTGGAAATGTGCAAGATCAGAATTCTACAATCTACTATATATAATCGTCTAATTCTGTCTGTAATGGAAATCCCGCGTCGCTGATTGGTCGCGCCCGGCCGGATGCGACCAATCAGCGACAGGCGCAGTCCGGCCGCGAATTGGCGCAGGATTTGAACCATGCACGCCACCGCTAACGTCGGGAGATCAGCGCTAGCCGCTGATCTCCCGACGGTAGCCGCGGGTCATCTCCTGCCGCATGGAGGTCAGCGGCGACGCAGCGGAAGTACCCTGACCACATGCATATTCTAGAATATCTGCTGATCCCGACACACATACAAAAAAAACCCAAAACATTAATACTCACCTTTCTTCTCTGTGCTCCAGCGCTGTCCCGTTCTTCCGGAGGCTGGGGGAGGAGTGTGGCACCGGAGTACACGCATGCCCATACTGCGCTGTTCGGCGCCATATTGCTGAAGACACATTGCAAATGTGTCTTCAGTAAAATGGCTCCGGATAGCGCTATACGCATGCGCGATTCCGACGCGCACTCCTGCCCCAGTCTCTGGCAAGAGAAGCGCTGCCACAACGCTCCTCCGAGTCAGGTAAGTATCTACTATATAATCGTCTAATTCTGTCTGTAACGGAAATCCCGCGTTGCTGATCGGTCGCGCCCGGCCGGACGTGACCAATCAGCGACAGGCGCAGTCCGGCCGCGAATTGGTGCAGGATTTGAACCACACACGCCACTGCTATAGTCGGGAGATCAGCGGCGCTAGCCACTGATCTCCTGACGGTAGCCGCGGGTCATCTCCTGCCGCATGGAGGTCATCGGCGACGCAGCCGGGAGATGACAGGCGCAAGCCTCCACGTAAACCCCAGCAGCAGCCTCCACATACACCCCACCAGCAGGAGCCTCTATATACATACATATTTTAGAATACCCGATGCGTTAGAATCGGGCTACCGTCTAGTATTGACTGACTGATAGCAGTCCATTCTTGCATAATCAATGCTTTCATATTGTCAGAATTTTTAGGTTTTTGTTTGTCCACCCGTCTCTTGATGATTGACCACAAGTTCTCAATGGGATTAAGATCTGTGGAGTTTCCAGGCCATGGACCCAAAATCTCTATGTTTTGTTCCCTGAGCCATTTAGTTATCACCTTTGCTTTATGGCAAGGTGCTCCATCATGCTGGAAAAAGGCATTGTTGATCGCCAAACTGCTCTTGGAGGGTTGGGAGAAGTTGCTCTTGGAGGACATTCTGGTACCATTCTTTATTCATGGCTGTGTTTTTAGGCAAGACTGTGAGAGAGCCGATTCCCATGGCTGAGAAGCAACCCCACACATGAATGGTTTCAAGATGCTTAACAGTTGGCATGAGACAAGACTGGTGGTAGTGCTCACCTTGTCTTCTCCGAATGAGGCGTTTTCCTGATGTCCCAAACAATCGAAAAGGGGATTCATCAGAGAAAATAACTTTACCCCAGTCCTCAGCAGTCCACTGCCAGTACTTTTTGCAGAATATCAGTCTGTCCATTATGTTTCTTCTGGAGAGAAGTGGCTTCTTTGCTGCCCTCCTTGAGACCAGGCCTTGCTCCAAGAGTCTCCGCCTCACAGTGCGTGCAGATGCACTCACACCTGCCTGCTGCCATTCCTGAGCAAGCTCTGCACTGCTGGTAGCCCGATCCCGCAGCTGAAACACTTTTAAGAGACGGTCCTGGCGCTTGCTGGTCTTTCTTGGGCGCCTGTTATGATTTGGTAGCTGAGGAGAGAAAGCAAAAAAGGAAATACACCAGAGAGGTTGGAATCCATGGGATTGCAGTACCCTGACTAACCACCACAACTAAAGGCAGCCGTGGAGCGTACCTACGTTGGTCCTAGACGCCTCGTCACAGCCTAAGAAGCTAACTACACCTAAAGACAGAAAGAGGAAAACTATCTGCCCCGGAGCAGATCCCCAAAGAACATAGAAAGCCCCCAAACATGTAATGGCGTTAGACAAGAAGAAATACAGACACAGATAGAAAATAGTATGAGCAAACGCTGGGGCCCAAACTTCCTAAATAGAAAAGGATAGGAAGGACACTTACTGCAACCCCAAAAAACCCTGAAAAATACCAACTTACTAATTACAAAAACACCTGAGATCACACGACCTCTACCACCTAAATTAGTTCTCTGGTGTAACAAAAACTAAACAGCAGCCACTGAAAAAACTGGAAAAGGCAAATGAACAAACAACAGTGGCTGAACTAAACTGAGAAGACCACAAGCCCCCAGAGGGGACCCGGCAGACCCCCACAGAAGTGCAGTACAAAATGCAAAAAGCAAGCACAAAAAACAAAAAGAAGAAAATGTCTTATCTGTTAGCAGAAGATGCAGGCACGAAACAGCAGGCTACAAAGTGAACAGGAATCAAAGATGAGACCAGAACAATTGATCACCGGCAACCCTGATGGGAGGGAACCTCCCTTATATAAGACCAGTCAGTAACACCTGATCGCCATTCTTCACAATCTTCATTGGATAGTTCAGTACTGTTTGTAACCACCAGAGGGAGCTTCTGCTCAGAATTCATTTCTAACACATTCACAACAGCACCCCCCCTTGAGGAGGGGTCACCGAACCCTCATTTGAGCAACCAGGTCGGTCAGGATGAGCTCTGTGATACGCACGGATGAGTCTCCTAGCATGTATGTCCGAAGCAAACACCCAAGAATTGTCCTCCTGACCATAACCTCTCCACTTAACCAAATACTGGAGTTTCCGTCTAGAAAAACGAGAATTCAATATTTTCTCAACCACATACTCCAGATTGCCCTCAACCAAAACAGGGTCAGGGGGCACAGCCATAGGAACCACTGGCTCGACAAACCTCTTCAATAAGGACTTGTGGAACACGTTATGGATCTTAAATGTCCCTGGAAGAAGTAAACGAAAGGAAACAGGATTAAGAATCTCCATGATCTTATAAGTGCCAATGAACCTAGGCTTAAACTTAGGAGATGCAACTCTCATAGGGATATTTCTTGAGGACAACCAGACCAAGTCCCCCACTTCAAACCGAGGACCATCAGTCCTATGCCGGTTGGCAAACCGCTGGGCCCTCTCCTGAGAGAGGGACAACCTCTCCACTACCTGATCCCAAATCTGCTGCATACGCTCCACAACAGAGTCAACACCTGGACAGACAGAAGCCTCCGTCTGTCCTGAAGAAAATCGAGGGTGAAACCCAAAATTGCAGAAAAATGGGGACATCAAAGTGGCAGAGCTAGCCCTATTATTAAGAGCAAACTCAGCCAAAGGCAAAAAAGAGACCCAGTCATCCTGATCAGCAGACACAAAGCATCTCAGATAAGTCTCCAATGTCTGGTTTGTTCTCTCAGTTTGTCCATTGGTCTGAGGATGAAAAGCCGAGGAGAAAGACAATTGAACACCAAGTTTAGAACAAAAAGTCCTCCAAAATCTGGAAACAAACTGGACTCCTCTGTCAGACACAATGTTCTCAGGAATGCCGTGTAACCGAACCACATGCTGAAGGAACAAAGGCACCAATTCAGAGGAGGAAGGCAACTTAGGTAATGGCACAAGATGTATCATTTTGGAAAACCTATCACAAATCACCCAGATAACGGTCATTCTCTGAGAAACAGGGAGGTCGGAAATGAAATCCATAGAGATATGGGTCCATGGTCTCTTGGGCACAGGCAATGGCATCAACAAACCACTAGAGCGAGAGCAAGGCTTGGAGCGAGAGCAAGTCCCGCAGGACTGCACAAATTCCCTGACGTCACGAGACAAAGTAAGCCACCAAAAGGACCGACTAACCAAGTCTCTGGTACAAAAATTCCGGGATGACCGGCCAACGCGGAACAATGAATCTCAGACATCACACTCTTTTTCCATCGGTCTGGGACAAACAATTTCCCAATAGGGCAGCGCTCGGGTTTATCCTCCTGACACCCTTCCAGAGCCAGTCTCAAATTGGGTGAGATGGCGGAAAGAACTACACCCTCTTTCAAAATAACAGCAGGATCAGATAACTCAGGAGAGTCCGTAAGGAAACTCCTCGAGAGGGCATCCGCCTTAACATTCTTAGTGCCAGGAAGAAAGGAAACCACAAAATTAAAACGTGTGAAAAACAAGGCCCACCTGGACTGTCTAGGATTAAGTCGCTTGGCTGATTCCAGATAAACCAGATTCTTATGGTCCGTGAGGACCACCACCTGATGTTTGGCTCCCTCCAGCCAATGTCTCCACTCTTCAAAAGCCCACTTCATGGCCAATAACTCCCGATTACCCACGTCATAATTATGTTCATTGGAGAAAATTTTCGAGAGAAAAAGGCACAAGGGTTACTTTTAGAGGTCTCTGGATCTCTTTGGGACAAAACGGCACCTGCCCCAATTTCAGAGGCATCAACCTCCACCTGAAATGGCAGAGAAACATCAGGCTGCCGTAGAACAGGAGCAGAAGTGAATCTCTGCTTAAGTTCCTGAAACGCAGAGACTGCCTCAGGAGGCCAATTCACCACATCAGAACCCTTTTTGGTCAAATCAGTCAATGGTTTAACAATAACAGAGAAATTACCAATAAATTTACGATAAAAATTGGCAAAACCCAAGAATCTTTGAAGAGCCTTTAATGAAGTAGGTTGGACCCAATCACAGATGGCCTGAACCTTGACCGGTCCATTTCAATAACAGATGGGGACAAAATGAATCCCAGAAATGAGATCCTCTGTACGCCAAAAAGACACTTTGATCCCTTCACATACAGAGCATTCTCTCTCAAAATCTGGAACACAGTCCGAACATGTTTCACATGAGAGTCCCAGTCATTGGAAAAAATCAAGATATCATCCAAATAAACAATCAGAAATTTATCCACAAAATCCCTGAAAATGTCATTCATGAAGGACTAGAAGACAGAAGAGCATTAGTGAGCCCAAAGGGCATCACTAGGTACTCAAAATGCCCCTCTGGGGTATTAAATGCCGTCTTCCATTCATCCCCTTGCTTAATGCGAATAAGGTTATATGCCCCCCTGAGGTCAAGCTTGGTAAACCAAGTAGCACTTTTCACCCTGGAAAATAGGTCAGAAATCAAGGGTAACGGAATTGATATTTCACAGTGATATTGTTCAAGAGACGATAATCAATACACGGCCTTAATGAACCATCCTTTTTAGCCACAAAGAAAAAACCGGCACCCAAGGGTGAAGAGGATGGTCTGATATGACCCTTCTCCAATGACTCCTTGATATAAGACCGCATAGCGTCATGTTCAGGTACAGACAAGTTAAAAAGGCGACCTTTAGGGAATTTACTACCAGGCACTAATTCAATAGCGCAGTCATAGCTCCTATGGGGGGCAAAGATGCAGATTTACTTTCGCTAAACACATCAGAAAAATCAGTCAAAAAGTCAGGAACATCCTGAGCCTGGGGGGAGGCAGAAAAAACAGGAGTGTTGGTATTAACACATTGGCAGCCCCAACTGGTTACAGACACAGATTTCCAATCCAAAACAGGATTATGAGACTGTAACCAAGGGAAACCCAGACGATAATGTCATGCAGATTATACAGCACCAAAAATTTGCAACTCTCCTGATGATCAGGTTCAACCCTCATTATCACTTGAGTAGAGAACTGAGGTTTATTCTCAGCCAAAGGGGTAGAATCGATCCCCAGTAGGGGAATAGACTTCCGTAGGGTATCAAGGGAAACCCACAACGTTTAGCAAAATCAAAATCCATCAGGTTAATAGCTGCTCCCGAATCAACGAAAGCCTGAGCAGAAAATGTGGACAGGGAGCAAATCAGGGTAACAGTCAACAGAAATTTAGTCTGAACACTACCCAAGACAACTGAGCGTGCAAAACGTCTTCTGTTATGTTTCGGTAGCTGAGGAGTGCAGGTAAAAAAGGCAATACACCAGAGCAGTTGGAATCTATGAGATTGCAGTACCCTGACTAACCACCACAACTAGAGGCAGCCGTGGAGCGTTCCTACGTTGGTCCTAGATGCCTCGTCACAGCCTGAGAAACTAACTACACCTAAAGATAGATATAGGAAAGCTATCTGCCCCGGAGCAGAACCCCAAAGATAATAGAAAGCCCCCAAACATGTAATGGCGGTTAGACAAGATGAAATACTGACACAGAAAGAAAATAGTATGAGCAAACGCTGGGGCCCAAACTAACTAAATAGAAAAGGATAGGAAGGGTACTTACTGCAATCCCAGAAAACCCTGAAAAGCACCAACTCTACTAATTTCAAAAACACCTGAGATCACACGACCTCTTCCACCTAAATTAGTTCTCTGGTGTAACAAAATCAAAACAGCAGCCACTGAAAAAACTGGAAAAAGCAAAAGTACAAACATCAGTGGCTGAACAAAACTGAGAGGGCAGAAGCCCCCGGAGGGGACCCAGAAGGCCCCCACAGAAGTGCAGGACAAAATGCAAAAATATAGCACAAACACAAAAGAAGAAAATGTCTTATCTGTTAGCAGGAGATGCAGACACAACACAGCAGGCTACAAGGGAAACTGGAATAAAGAATTCAGACCAGAACAATTGATCACCGGCAACCCTGATGGGAAGGTGACTCCCTTATATAAGACCAGTCAGTAACACCTGATTCCCAGTCCTCACAATCTTCACTGGACAGACTAGCACCGCTTGTAACCACCAGAGGGAGCCTCTGCTCAGAACTCATCTCAAACCCATTCACAACAGTCTTCCCCGCTTAGGGCAGACTGAAATAGCATGAGAGGCGTCACCACAGTAGAAACATAACCCATTGCGTTTTCGAAACTTATGACGCTGTGCCCAGAAGCCACTCTATCACACTGCATGGGTTCAGAAGCTGGTTCACAAGGCAACACTATTCCACGCATACCTCTACGCTCACGCAAACGTCTGTCAATTTGAATCGCTAATGACATAGAATCGTTGAGACCAGAGGGGACAGGGAATCCCACCATAACATCCTTTACATTCTCTGACAGACCCTTCCGAAAAAGGGCTGCCAAAGCATCGTCATTCCATTTGGTCAGGACTGCCCACCTTCGGAATCTCTGACAGTATAACTCAGCGTCCTCAAGCCCCTGATTTAATGCCAACAAGGCTTTTTCAGCTTGATCAGTGACATTAGGCTCATCGTACAATAACCCCAGAGCCTGAAAAAATGCATCAACATTACTCAAAACAGGATCCCCAGGTGTCAGGGAAAAAGCCCAATCCTGAGGATCGCCGCGCAGGAGAGAGATGACAATTTGAACCTGCTGTGCTGCGTTCCCTGAGGACTTAGGTTTCAAGGCAAAAAACAACTTACAGTTATTTTTGAAATTCAGAAATTTAGCTCGATCCCCCAAAAATAAATCTGGCATGGGGATCCTAGGTTCCACAACCGGCAACCTAGCAAGATAGATAGCAATACTCCGAACTTCAGTGGCAAGCTGATCCACACGGCCAGACAACTGTGCAAACTCCATTGAGAGAAAAAAAAATAAAAATCCTCCTCAGCACCCAGAGATACAGAGGGAAAAAAAATCTCTGACAACTCTGACAATCTTCTTTCTTTAACACTATTTTTCCCTTCTGTGAGTACCATACAAATATCAGTTTTTGGGCCGGTGATACTGTTATGATTTGGCAGCTGAGGAGAGAAAGCAAAAAAGGAAATAGACCAGAGAGGTTGGAATCTATGGGATTGCAGTACCCTGACTAACCACCACAACTAAAGGCAGCCGTGGAGCGTAGCTACGTTGGTCCTAGACGCCTCGTCACAGCCTAAGAAGCTAACTACACCTAAAGACAGAAAGAGGAAAACTATCTGCCCCGGAGCAGATCCCCAAAGAACATAGAAAGCCCCCAAACATGTAATGGCGGTTAGACAAGAAGAAATACAGACACAGATAGAAAATAGTATGAGCAAACGCTGGGGCCCAAACTTCCTAAATAGAAAAGGATAGGAAGGACACTTACTGCAACCCCAAAAAACCCTGAAAAGTACCAACTATACTAATTACAAAAACACACTGAGATCACACGACCTCTACCACCTAAATTAGTTCTCTGGTGTAACAAAAACTAAACAGCAGCCACTGAAAAAACTGGAAAAGGCAAATGAACAAACAACAGTGGCTGAACTAAACTGAGAGGAGCACAAGCCCCCAGAGGGGACCCGGCAGACCCCCACAGAAGTGCAGGACAAAATGCAAAAAGCAAGCACAAAAAACAAAAAGAAGAAAATGTCTTATCTGTTAGCAGAAGATGCAGGCACGAAACAGCAGGCTACAAAGTGAACAGGAATCAAAGATGAGACCAGAACAATTGATCACCAGCAACCCTGATGGGAGGGAACCTCCCTTATATAAGACCAGTCAGTAACACCTGATCGCCAATCTTCACAATCTTCACTGGATAGTTCAGTACTGTTTGTAACCACCAGAGGGAGCTTCTGCTCAGAATTCATTTCTAGCACATTCACAACAGGCGCCCTGGAGCCTTTTTGGCAACAATGGAACCTCTCTCCTTGAAGTTCTTGATGATGCGATAGATTGTTGACTGAGGTGCAATCTTTCTAGCTGCGATACTCTTCCCTGTTAGGCCATTTTTGTGCATTGCAATGATGACTGCACGTTTTTCTTTAGAGATAACCATGGTTAACAGAAGAGAAACAATGATGCCAAGCACCAGCCTCCTTTTAAAGTGTCCAGTGGTGTCATTCTTACTTAATCATGACAGATTGATCTCCAGCCATGTCCTCATCAACACCCACACCTGTGTTAATGGAGCAATCACTGAAAAGAGGTTAGCTGGTCCTTTTAAGGCAGGGCTGCAATGATGTTGAAATGTGTTTTGGGGGATAAAGTTCATTTTCTAGCCAAATATTGACTTTGCAAGTAATTGCTGTTAAGCTGATCACTCTTTATAACATTCTGGAGTATATGCAAATTGCCATTAGAAAAAGTGAAGCCGTAGACTTTGTAAAAATTAATATTTGTGTCATTCTCAAAACTTTTGTCCATGACTGTATAAGAGAATTTCTCCTTTAAGGAATAGTGTGTTCTGCTTAGAACCGCCCCTTTAGTTTCCCGGGCTTTCTTAGTCATACACGTGTGTTCTGGCTCTCTCTTCACTTCAATCTCTCCTCCTGTCAGTGGATTCCGGTGAGAGTCATTGTAACTGATTAGTTGACTCTGTGGCTATAATAGTTGCGTGCACCGGAAAGATGTGATCCGCAATGACCGGGCAGTGAGCTGGATGTTACTGTTCAATTGTAGGAGGAAGGCCTGCGTCACACTGGCGAGTGTGATGCGAGTAAGTCGCACGACTTTCTCGCATCAACACCCGGCACGGCCGCCCGCTCTCGGACCCGAGTGTGCGGCTGCATGTATTTCTATGCAGCCGCACACTCGGATCCAAGAGCGGGCGGCCATGCTGGTTGTTGATGCGAGAAAGTCGTGCGACTTACTCGCATCACGCTCGCAAGTGTGACGCCGGCCGAAGGATTAGAGTGGTATTAAGCCTTATAATCGGCGGTGTGGTTTGAGAGGCGCTGCTTACTGGCACTACTTAAACCGCAGGCTGCTTGCGCCACTCAAACCACAGCTCATCGCCCTTTCATTGCGGACCACATCTTTCCGGTGCACACAACTATTATAGCCACTGAGTCAACTAATCAGTTACAACAACTGAGGAAAAAAGCTGACACTTTCTTTACAGAAACTTTCCTAATATTATTTTTTATAATAGATATTATCCTTACTAATAGATATTATTTTATATCACCTATTAAAACCCTTGTCAGCAGTATATAACACTGTCCTCATAACATTGTCTCTACATTTTAGACTCACGGCATTTTACCATCTGGAAGGTGATTGTGAAACAGGACCTATGAGGAGACCTACAAAACCTGCACAACAGTGACTACGAGTGAGCCTTTTAATCAACTAGCAACAACTTAACAATTTTTAATCGGAGTGTTTTATTCCTATGTTCTAAATAAAAAAATCAGTTGTTATATAATAATATTTAAAGTAAATAAACGTATGTTTTTACATCACTCAATAGACTGAAGAGATTTAAAATGTATCATCTTTACAACACATCGCACGCCTGGACTAGCAATCATATACCGTAGGTACTGCATTTTTGGTTTTATTGGTTTTAAAGCGCCACTTGGATTCCCATTTATTTTCTCTTTTTGTAACAATCTGACAATAGGTGGTTATTATCCTCCAAGCAGGCTGCTTAAAACCACTATACATTTGAGTATTAGTGCCAGTGGACCCCTCTTCTTTCTGGTTTTTAAGATTCTGCAAAAACATGTTATGGGTACATGGTAAATAAAGTCATCATGACCTGGGAAACAGGGGGGCTACATGAGTTACATTGCTGTAAATGTTATACAAGACAGCATTCTTGTGTGAATAAATGGAAAATTGAGTTGCTTACAAGTGTACATTCTTTTCTCCGAGTGCTCGTTATTTGAGGGCCTTATCTCTTCATTTGGCCTCACCTGTGATCCGGCATGACTTTGGGTCAGAGAAAAACAGCTACAACAACTATATGCTCACCCGCTCCATTCATCTTTAAAAGTGATTGCTCTCATTAGGCTGGAGTCACACACAACGTCTAAAAAATCGGACCGTTTTAGTCGGTCGATAATCGGATTAAAATTTAATGAACATTGATGCGACTGGCATCCGATTTTTAGTAGGTGATGCGATTTTGTAGCATGTACGCTTACGTTTCACATCCGATTACCCAGCGACTACCGTTTTTTAGTGGCATCATAGCAAAATGGACATTTAACGGTTTTGAGGCCTGCAAATAATTTGAATAATGAGCCAGACCCATATTTAAGCGTGGTTTGACTGTTCTTACCCTCCCAACGTTGCCGTGGAGTGTTTGGCTTCTTAGTGGTTCCTGTTGTGTTGCTGCTAAGTTAGAATTATGAGTGACAGACTAATGTTTAATAGAACTGAGCGTCTGCTGTACTATTGGCTGCTATCCAGACGCTTTGGGGAGTCATACCCTGTAGTTGTTTCTCCCAGAATCCGCAGAAGGATGTGGGTGCATCCCTTGTGATGCGAAGAATCAGCAAAGGGCATTTTGAGCGCCTGTATTTGACACTGCGTAGGAATCCAGACAAGTTTTTTGACTATTGTCGCATGAGTGTTGTCACCTTTGATATTTTGCTGGACATATTGCGCCCTGGAATCACCTTGCAGAACACCAGGATGCGTCCTTCAATTTCTGCTGAGGAAAGGCTTCTTCTAACATTACGGTATGTGTGTCAATGATATGTTGATGATGTTTTCCAGAATTGAACAACTTTAACATTGTTCTTACTTTGTTCATCTTAACATACTGTACCCAATGCCATTATTACATTTTGCCCTTTTCCCTATATGCTTGTGTGTAGCAGTCAGAATGGTTTATAACTCATTACATTAAGTGAATGCGTGAGTAAACAAATGTCCACTGTTTAAATTTGGTTAATGCAGTGCTTGTAGTTTGTTTGTCTGATGTGTACATGTTTGTTGTTGTTTGTGTATTGCAGGTTCCTTTCCACTGGGCTCTCATACGCTGCTCTGCATTTAGAGTTTTTAATAGGGAAATCCACCATTTCCGGAATAGTCAGCTCTACTTGTGCACAAATTTGGTCCAGACTAAATAAAGAGGTGATGCCAGAGCCCAAAATGGAAGATTGGTTGAGGATTGCACGTGGATTTCAAGAAAGCTGTAATTTTCCACACTGTATTGGAGCCCTGGACGGGAAGCACATACGTGTGCGTAAGCCGCCGAACTCAGGGACCCAATTCTACAATTATAAGCAATATTTTTCTATAGTTTTGTTGGCCTTGGTCGACAGTAACTACCGCTTCATAATTGTAGACATTGGGGCCTATGGAAGGACTGGAGACTCCAGAGTCTTCAATTCTTCCATTATGGGTCGGCGGCTACGCAATAACCAATTGGACTTACCACCACCATGTCAACTTCCACAGTCAAATGTGGATGCAGTGCCATATGTTGTAGTAGCGGATGAGGCCTTCCAATTAACTCGTCATGTTATGAGGCATATCCTCGTCGCAATCTGAACCATCGGCGACGCATATTTAATTATCGGCTTTCTCGTGCACGACGCCTGGTGGAGTGCACATTTGGTATTCTTACAGCCAAATGGCGTGTCCTACAATCAGCCATTCAGCTAAGTGATTCAAATGTTAATCTTGTAGTGCAAGCATGTGTGGTACTACATAATTTTACCAGAATGCATGAATGCTCATCAGCTGATATGCCTGACCTTGAGTCTGATAATATAACGAGGCCTATGAGACCAGTCATCCATCCTCGTCGTCCCCCTTCTGGACTCAAAGTCCGTGACTTATTGACCAATTTTTTTGTTTCCCCTGCTGGTGCTATTCCTTGGCAAGAGGAGGCCATAGCTATGTAGTGTGTTTTATGTTATATGATACCATAAACTTACTTGTGATTAATCAATTCATGGAAGACTGTAATTCTTTTATTCCACTTTACCCTACTTTAGACAGGACATAACATATAAGAATAATCACAGACAACGAATGGCACTTCACTAATTTTACTCATTAGTGTATATTTTGGAGCCTTTTAGTGGCTGATATGTTTTGTAAACCGGACCAACATGTCCAAACATAACAATAAAATAGTTATAACATTGTCAATATGAAAAAAAAATATATATAACTTAAATACAAATAAAAAAGCATCAAAAAAAGGTTATTACAGCTACAATTGATGGTAGCTTGGTGGTGGTGAGGATGGAGGGCCAGGTTGTGTGTTAGGCCTTCCACTATCTGCAACCTGTGTTTGACCCTGAGCTGGTGCAGAACCTAAGGTACCAGCTGGGTTACTGGCTGCATCCTGATGGCCTTGTGGGTAGGGGTACATAGGGAATTGCTGCTCATAGTCATATTGATATGACTGATCAGTACCAGAATGACCCCCAATATGCCCATGTCTAACATATCCATGTTGTGGCCAGCCAACAACATTGGGTATGTTAGAGTGGGCATATTGTGCATGGCCACTCTGTCCCATGGCTTGGAGCTGGGTAGCTCCGTAGTATGAAGGAGCTGCAGTAGGATGAGGAGGAGGATTGGGTTCTGTTGGACACAAGGAGGAGGTGGAGGAGGAGGATGATGATGAGGAGGAGGATCAGAGGCTGAAGCAGATTGTGAGGGCTGGGGTCCAAACAACCTTAAGACATTTTCAGGACCAACCTGCCATCTTTCTAGATAATCTAGTAGGTTGCTTGGATCATTGGGCGCTGTTCCAGCATCCACAGCAATCTGCAGTCCGCCTCTGATCCGCAGTCTGTGCTGTCTTGGAATAGCCCGGAGGTAACGGGCCAGACTGCGGGAAAATGCCTCCTCCCCATCATCATTTGCTACACTGGACAAATAGTCCAGAACTCCTCGGTCCACCTGCCTCCTTGTCACAGAACCCACTCCTTCTCGTCGCCGCCTACCTCGCCTTGTGCGTTGGGAAGGAGGAGGAGACACATCCTGAGGCCTATTAGGGCTGCTGCTCTGAGGTAGGTCCTCATGTTCCGGCTGCTGGGTTTGTGACTCCTCAGCTCCTGCAGCTGGTGGTGGTGCTGCTTGTGTGGAAGAACATGCTGCAGAGGAAGGGCCTGCCTCCTCTGCCCCATCACCAACGGGGTCTATAACCACTTTGGAGTCCGACCCCGTCTCCCTCTCAGTTAGGTTAGACTCAGTCCTAGAAAGGAAAGAAATAAAATAATTTTAAAATGATCAAATAACAAAGTTTTCCATGAAAGTGGTTCAACAGACATGCACTTACGGTCGCAGTTCCATCACAGGCGCAAGGAAGTTGAGGCGATCAAAATATAGATACTTCCTCTTCTTAGAAGCTGAAGCCCCACTACGATCCCTCATCTGCCTCTCCCTCCGGTAGCAGTCCCGACAGCTGCGCCACCGCCTTGTCACATCTGTCACTACAAATTTAATAACAGCATAACGGTTATTATGACTGATATGTATTTATTAACCAAAAAAAAACATCTGTAACACTGAACATTTAAATAGTGGTCATGTGTGATGGGATTTAGAATATTAAAAGACATCAACATACAACCAGAAGTGTCCATGTTATAAGCACTAAGATACATTTACACAAAATGCTTGGCCCTTTACAAAACGCCTCAATAAATTTGAATTTTAGGACCTAGACACTACATCTGAGGTGAAGGGGAGTAAAAAATGTTGTAGTCAATAAATGCCGAAGCATCGATGATATTTTAATATACATGGATATTGTTTGTGAACACACACATCAATGTGTAGTTCTAAATATGAAGAGTTAGATAATGCTGCATTTTAAATATCATTTAAACACATATGCCTACATTATTAGTTTGTTCAGAACATTTAAAAAAAAAAAAAATATCAGTTACATGTGTACTTACTAATACGCTCTTGGTCCTCCTTGATCTCTGCTCATAGTCTGGGAAAATGTGTTCACATATTCTTCGCCATGCAGCCTCTTTGCGCGTCCGATTACTGTAATTGGGATCGCGCTGGTCCCACAATTCAGGCCTCTCCTGCACCAATACAATGAGGAGTTCCACATTGATGTGGCTAGATGCCATGTTTCTGGACTCCGTGTAGGCGTTCTTCCTGTTTTTTTTTAAGATGTGCTTAGCTAATTAGCATGTAAAGGCTTCCTGAGAATTTCAAAGGCAGTTTCCTGTCACCTGGAAAAGTTGTGCGATTTCATCGCAACTCACACGTGCGGTCCGTTTGTAATCCCACTTTTCATCGCACCCATAGACTTGCATTGGCGATAGTCGACCCACAATCGGTGACAATCGCAGCATGCTGCGATTGCACTCGCACGTTTAAATCGGACCACAAAAAATCGGATGCTGGGACCTACTCCATTGATTAATATTGGTTCGACTGCAAAGCGATATTTCATCGCTTTCTAGTGGTACGATTTAGTCGCCAGTGTGACTCCAGCCTTAGAGTGAATGCGCATGATTAATCACCACTCCATTTACCAAGGTCTTCAGAGCACCAGTTCTCAGAACCGCTGTGGGCCATGACGGTCACACTCCCAGTGATCAAAAAGTTATCAGCCATCTCTTGGATAGGGAATAACTTTCAAACTTGAAAACAACCTTTTAAAAACAAAAATGTAAATGAGTAGTATTAAAATGCAAAAGCTGTTGTGTGCAAAATAATTGCTGAATTTTTACTTATGTCCAGAAAGAACATGTTTTATGGTATAAATCCATGTACATTTTAAATAAACATTTTAACTGCTTGTCATGAAACGCTTGAATAGGTAAACAATAGGCAATATTCGCAGATACCTTCCTTTACATGACTGTAGCTCAGTATTCCAGATGTTTGCACGACAAGTAAGCCTTTCATCAGCAGAACTAGCTTGCATTTCAAGATGTTACTTCACAGAACGTGGTATAACATGAGATACGTAGATATTTATTCACATCCATGGTTTTAGCGTACATAAATTACATGGATAAGTATATATATATATACTAGCTATGAACCTGTTCTACGCCCGGGTGGCAAGCATTTTTATAGGTATATGGTCTCCCATGCTGGTATGTGCTGCCCCACTCCTATCCTGGTATGCATGGCACCCCTCATCCCTATCCTGGTATGCATGGTACCCCTCATCCCTATTCTGGTATGTATGGTCCCCTCACCCCCACCCAAATCTGGTATGCATGGCACCCCATTCCTCATCCTGGTATGCATGGTCCCCTATCCCCGAATCCTGGAATGCATGGTACCCCCTCATCCCTATCCTGGTATGCATGGTACCTGCTCATCCATATCCTGGTATGCATGGTCCCCTCACCCCCCAATCCCGGTATGCGTGGTCCCCTCAGCCCCCAATCCTGGTAGCATGGTCCCCTCCCGCCAAATCCTGGAATGCATGGTCTCCTCACCCCCCAATTCTGGTATGAATGGTCCCCTCACCCCAAATTCTGGTATGCATGGTCCCCCCTCATCCCTATTGTAGGATGTATGGTACCCTTCACCCCCAAATCCTGGTATGCATGGTCCCCTCATCCCCAATCCTGGTATACATGGCACCCCTTACCTCCCAATTCTGGTAGGCATGGTCCCTCACTCCCCCAATCCTGGTGTGCATGGTACCCCTCTATCCTGTTATGCATGTTACCCCTCATCCCCCAATTCTGGTATGCATGGCTCCCTCAACCCCCAATCCTGGTATGCATGGTCCTATCACCCCCCATCCTGGTATGCATGGTCCCCTGCCTACTTGCTGATATGCATGGTCCCCTCACTCCCAATCCTGATATGCATGGTCCCCTCACCCCCCCTATCCTGGTATGCATGGTTCTCTCACCCCCCCTATCTTGGAATGTATGGTCCCCTCCCCACCAATCCTGGAATGCATGGTCCCCTCACCCCCAATCCTGGTATGCATGGTCCCCTCACCCCCCAATGCTGGTATGCATGGTCCCCCTTCATCCATATCGTAGGATGTATGGTACCCCTTCACACCCAATCCTGGTATGCATGGTCCCCTCATCCCCAATCCTGGTATACATGGCACCCCTTACCTCCAAATTCTGGTATGCATGGTCCCCTCACCCACCTATCCTGGTATGCATGTTACCCCTCATCCCCCATTTCTGGTATGCATGGACCCTTCACCCCCCAATACTGGTATGCATGGTCCTTTCACCCCCCAATCCTTGTATGCATGTTCCCCTCATCCCCAATCCTGGTATACATGGCACCCCTTACCTCCCAATTCTGGTAGGCATGGTCCCCTCACTCCCCCAATCCTGGTGTGCATGGTACCCCTCTATCCTGTTATGCATGTTACCCCTCATCCCCCAATTCTGGTATGCATGGCTCCCTCAACCCCCAATCCTGGTATGCATGGTCCTATCACCCCCCATCCTGGTATGCATGGTCCCCTCGCCTACTTGCTGATATGCATGGTCCCCTCACTCCCAATCCTGATATGCATGGTCCCCTCACCCCCCCTATCCTGGTATGCATGGTTCTCTCACCCCCCCTATCTTGGAATGTATGGTCCCCTCCCCACCAATCCTGGAATGCATGGTCCCCTCACCCCCAATCCTGGTATGCATGGTCCCCTCACCCCCCAATGCTGGTATGCATGGTCCCCCCTCATCCATATCGTAGGATGTATGGTACCCCTTCACACCCAATCCTGGTATGCATGGTCCCCTCATCCCCAATCCTGGTATACATGGCACCCCTTACCTCCAAATTCTGGTATGCATGGTCCCCTCACCCACCTATCCTGGTATGCATGTTACCCCTCATCCCCCATTCCTGGTATGCATGGACCCTTCACCCCCCAATACTGGTATGCATGGTCCTTTCACCCCCCCATCCTTGTATGCATGTTCCCCTCACCCCCCTATCCTGGCATGCATGGTCCCCGGTCCCCTCTCCCCCCTATCCTGGTATGCATGGTTCTCTCACCCCCCTATTCTGGTATGCATGGTCCTCTCACCCCCAATCCTGGAATGCATGGTCACCTCACCCCCCAATCCTGATTTGAATGTTCCCCTCACCACCCCAATCCTGATGTGCATGGTCCTCTCACCCCCCAATCCTGATGTGCATGGTCCCCTCACCCCAATCCTGATGTGCATGGTCCCCTCACCCCCAATCCTGATATGCATGGTCCTCTCACCCCCCAATCATGATGTGCATGGTTCCCTCACCCCCCAATCCTGATGTTCATGGTCCCCTCATCCCCAAATCCTGATGTGCATGGTCCCGTCACCCCCCAATCCTGATGTGCATGGTCCCCTCACCCCCAATCCTGATGTGCATGGTCCCCTCACCCCCCCAATCCTGATGTGCATGGTCCTCTCAACCCCCAATCCTGATGTGCATGGTCCTCTCACCCCCCAACCCCGATGTGCATGGTCCCCTCACCCCCAATCTTGATGTGCATGGTCCCCTCACCCCCCCAATCCTGATATGCATGGTCCTCTCACCCCCCAACCCTGATGTGCATGGTCCTCTCACCCCCCAACCCTGATGTGCATGGTCCGCTCACCCCCAATCCTGATGTGCATGGTCCCCTCACCCCCCCATTCCTGATGTGCATGTTCCTCTCACCCCCCAATCCTGACATGAATGGTCCTCTCACCCCCCCAATCCTGATGTGCATGGTTCTCTCACCCCCCAATCCTGATGTGCATGGTCCCCTCACCCCACAATCCTGATGTGCATGGTCCCCTCACCCCCCAACCCTGATGTGCATGGTCCCCTCACCCCCCCAATCTGGATATGCATGGTCCTCTCACCCCCCCAACCCTGATGTGCATGGTCCCCTCACCCCCCAATCCTGATGTGCATGGTCCCCTCACCCCCCAATCCTGATATACATGGTCCCCTCACCCCCCAATCCTGATGTGCATGGTCCCCTCACCCCCCAATCCTTGTATGCATGGTACCCTCACCCCCCAATCCTGATGTGCATGGTCCTCTCACCCCCCAATCCTGATATGCATGATCCTCTCACCCCCAATCCTGATGTGCATGGTCCCCTCACCCCCCAATCCTGATGTGCATGGCCCCCTCACCCTCTATCCTGATGTGCATGGTCCCCTCACCCCCCAATCCTTGTATGCATGGTACCCTCACCCCCCAATCCTGATGTGCATGGTCCTCTCACCCCCCAATCCTGATATGCATGATCCTCTCACCCCCAATCCTGATGTGCATGGTCCCCTCACCCCCCAATCCTGATGTGCATGGCCCCCTCACCCCCTATCCTGATGTGCATGGTCCCCTCCCCCCCAATCCTTGTATGCATGGTACCCTCACCCCCAATCCTGATGTGCATGGTCCTCTCACCCCCCAATCCTGATATGCATGATCCTCTCACCCCCAATCCTGATGTGCACGGTCCCCTCACCACTAATAAACTGCACACATACCCCAAAAAAACAAACATTTATACTCACCTTTCCTCCCTGTGCTCCAGCGCTGTTCCGTTCTGCTGGACGCCGGGGAGGAGAGAGGCGCCGGAGTACGCGCATGCCCATACCGCGCGGTCCGGCACCATATTGCTGAAGCACACTGTAAATGTGTCTTCAGCAAAATGGCGCCAGATAGCGTTGTTGCGCATGCGTGATTCCGACGCGCACTCCTGGTCTCCTGCCCCGGGAGAAGAGAAGCGCCGCGGCAGCGCTCCTCCTGGTCAGGTAAGTATGTGAGTATGGCACCGGAGATCGCGGTATGCATCCAGTAAGCATACCGCGATCTCCGGCGCCATACAGAGTACTCACCGCTGGATGCCTCAGTCTGTCTGGAGCCAGACTGCGCAGGCGTGTCGCGCTTGCGCAGTCTATAAAGGCTTCGGACAGAGGGACGCTTACAGCGTTATATTATAGATAGTAGAGCAGCGGGGTTTTTAAATGGAATCTGTGGCCATGGGTCACTTGTAAGACCCGGCCTGGAGGGAGCGAACTGCCCCACTACCATCCTGTAGTTCGCTCCAAAAATAAAAGCCCATGCCGGGTTTTCTTAAATCTTCCTTGGGCAAATAGTTTGTCCAAGACGACAAGTACTTTTATTCTGCATTGCAACCACAGCTATATCTGTGACTGCAATGCACTCCAGCGGCCTTAATACGCTTCTATGAGCATCCTGGGGATACATAGCGACAATCGCATATAATACCTGTCACTGCCTCACATACCCCCCCTCTGTTCAAACTTGTGGGGTTGAACATTTGTCACCAAACAGGGTGCCCGCGACAGGGCATCCGCATTCCGTTGCGCCTTCCCTGCGTGATGTTCCACGGTGAAATTGAAATTTTTCAAGGACAGGAACCATCTGGTGACCTGAGCTTTCCTCTCTTTGGCACTTCTCATCCAGACCAAGGGTGAATGATCTGTCACTAAGCGAAATGGTCGACTGAGCAAATAATAGCGTAGGGACTTCAAGGCCCACTTAATGGCCAGGCACTCCTTCTCCACTACGCTATAATTTTTCTCTGCCGGGGTGAGTTTCCTACTTAGGTAGGTGACCAGATGTACTTCTCAGTTCACCTCCTGTGACAGGACCACTCCTAGGCCAACGTTAGATGCATGATGAAGTCTCTCTTGAAGTTGGGAGAGATGAGGATGGGCTGTCCACACAGCGCCACCTTCATAGACTGGTATGCTTCCTCCGCTTGAGGGTTTCACCGCACCATGACGATTTCTTTCCCTTTAGGAGATTGGTTAGGGGTGCTGTTCTCCCAGAGAAATTAGGTATAAACCTTTGGTAATACCTGATGATTGTTAGAACTCTCCTGTTAGTTTTTTTTTATCTTGCTGGTCACATGACCTTTGTGGCCTATTTAATCCAGCTCCACCCTTCTGGCTTTGCTGGACTTCATTGTAACTTATACTCTTAAGCTAGCCAGGTGCATTGTTACCTAACTCAGATAGTTTTTGCTTGGTCTTTTGACCTCTATGTTCTATGTTCTTTGTTTTGCCTTTTGCTGCTACAACTTCTGTTAGGAGGTGTCCATCTTTTCTCCCAGTCCCTAGTCCTTGTAGGGATCCCTTCCTCACATCTATAGGTCTTCGTTCAGACTAGCTGAGGACTTTAGCGGTTCTGATCGCAGGATCAGGTTCCCCGTTACATCGTAGGGATCCAGCTTAGTTCTATTGTAGGGACAGACCTCCCTTCGTTCCTTAATGCTTGTAGCAGATCATAACAATGATGCCAAGAAATGTTCTCACCTGTTTGGTGGTAACAGGTTGGGGCCAGATTTTGTATGGCCTCGATTTTATTTATTTCAGGATTGATAACCCCACGGCCAATCACGTACCCTAAGTACCGAGCTTCTTCAAGCCCTATCGCACATTTCTTGGGATTTGCCGTCAAGCCCGTGGCTCTGAGCGAATCTACTACCATGTTATGAATGTGCTAGAGATGGTTTCTGAGCAGAGGCTCCCTCTGGTGGTTACAGACAGTACTGAACCTTTCAGCGAGGAGTGGCAATCTGGGTTCACTGACTAGTCTGATATAAGGGAGGTTCCCTCCCATGATGGTTGCCGGTGATCAATTGTTCTTGTCTCAATTGTGGTTCCTGGTTCATTTGGAAGTTTGCTGGAGTCTTGCCTGCATCTCCTGCTTTCAGATAAGATATTTTTTGCTTTTCTTTTTGTGCTTGCTTTTTGCATTGTTTTCTGCACTTTTGTGGAAGTCAGCCAGGTCCCCTCCTGGGGCCTGAGCTCCTCACAGTTTATCTGCAGCCACTGTTATTTGCTCATTTGCTTTTTCCTGTTTTTTCAGCGGCTGCGGCTTGGTTTTTGTTCACACTGAGATCTGATTTAGCGGGTGGCGAGATTGTGTGATCTCAGTATTTTTGTAATCAGAATTGTTGGATTTTTGTAGGGTTTTCTGGGTTGCAGAAAGTAATCTCTCCTGTCCTATCCTATTTAGTCAGCTTGTGGCCCCAGCGTTTGCTCAGTCTATTTTCTGCCTATGTTTGTATTTTCATCTTGTCTAACCGCCATTATATGTTTGGGGGCTTCCTGTTTTCTTTGGGGATCTGCTCCGGGGCACATAGCTTTCATCTTTCTGCCTTTAGGTGTAGTTATCTCTCAGGCTGTGACGAGGCGTCTAGGATCAACGTAGGAACGCTCCACAGCTACCTCTATTTGCGTCGTTAGTTTAGGAATCTGCAACCCATCAGTTACCAACATCTCAGGTGTTCAGCTGCCCTGCTGTTGTTCCTGTCCTCCTCAGCTACCGAAACATAACAGTATCACCGGCCATAACTGAAAATTATATGGTACTCACAGAAGGGAAAAATAGTGTGGAAAGAAAAAAGTTGTCAGAGTTGTCAGAGATTTTTTTTTTTTTTTTCTGTCTGTTGCATTTTTTCCCTCTTTTTCTCTGGGTGCTGAGGAGGATTTTTTTTTTCTCTCTCAATGGAGTTTGCACAGTTGTCTGGCCGTGTGGATCAGCTTGCCACTGAGGTTCGGAGTATTGCTACCTATCTTGCTGGGTTGCCGGTTGTGGAACCTAGGATTCCCATGCCAGATTTGTTATTGAGGGATCGGGCTAAATTTCTGAATTTCAAAAATAACTGTAAGTTATTTTTTGCCTTAAAGCCTAAGTCCTCAGGTAACGCAGCACAGCAGGTTCAAATTGTCATCTCTCTCCTGCGCGGCGATCCTCAGGATTGGGCTTTTCCCCTGACACCTGGGGATCCTGTTTTGAATGATATTGATGCATTTTTTCTGGCTCTGGGGTTATTGTACGATGAACCTAATGTCACTGATCAAGCTGAAAAAACCTTGTTGGCATTAAATCAGGGTCGTGAAGACGCTGAGTTGTACTGTCAGAAATTCCGAAAGTGGGCAGTCCTGACCAAATGGAATGATGATGCTTTGGCAGCCCTTTTTCGGAAGGGGCTGTCAGAGAATGTAAAGGATGTTATGGTGGGATTCCCTGCTCCCTCTGGTCTCAATGATTCTATGTCATTGGCTATTCAAATTGACAGACGTTTGCGTGAGCGCAGAGGTATGCGTGAGATAGTGTTGCCTTGTGAGCCAGCTTCTGAGCCCATGCAGTGTGATAGAGTGATTTCTGGGGCTCAGCGTCATGAGTTTCGAAAGCGCAATGGGTTATGTTTCTACTGTGGTGATGCCTCTCATGCTATTTCAGTCTGCCCTAAGCGGGGAGAACGTTTTGCACGCTCAGTTGTCTTGGGTAGTGTTCAGACTAAATTTCTGTTGACTGTTACCCTGATTTGCTCCCTGTCCACATTTTCTGCTCAGGCTTTTGTTGATTCAGGAGCAGCTATTAACCTGATGGATTTTGACTTTGCCAAACGTTTTGAGTTTCCCATGATACCCCTGCGGAAGTCTATTCCCCTACTGGGCATTGATTCCACCCCTTTGGCGGAGAATAAACCCCAGTTTTCTACTCAGGTAATAATGAGGGTTGAACCAGATCATCAGGAGAGTTGCAAATTTCTGGTGCTGTATAATCTGCATGACATTATTGTACTAGGTTTCCCTTGGTTACAGTCTCATAATCCTGTTTTGGATTGGAAATCTGTGTCTGTGACCAGTTGGGGCTGCCAATGTGTTAATACCGAAACTCCTGTTTTTTCTGCCTCTCCCAAGTCTCAGGATGTTCCTGACTTTTTGACTGATTTTTCGGATGTATTTAGTGAAAGTAAATCTGCATCTTTGCCCCCCTCACAGGAGCTACGATTGCGCTATTGAATTAGTGCCTGGTGGTAAATTTCCTAAAGGTCGCCTTTTTAACTTGTCTGTACCTGAACACGATGCTATGCGATCTTAAATCAAGGAGTCATTGGAGAAGGGTCATATCAGACCATCCTCTTCACCCTTGGGTGCCGGTTTATTCTTTGTGGCCAAAAAGGATGGTTCATTGAGGCCGTGTATTGATTATCGTCTCTTGAATAAGATCACTGTGAAGTATCATTATCCGTTACCCTTGATTTCTGACCTGTTTTCCAGGGTGAAAAGTGCTATTGGTTTACCAAGCTTGACCTTAGGGGGGCGTATAACCTTTTTTGCATTAAGCACGGGGATGAATGGAAGACGGCGTTTAATACCCCAGAGGGGCATTTTGAGTACCTAGTGATGCCCTTTGGGCTCACTAATGCTCCTTCCGTCTTCCAATCCTTCATGAATGATATTTTCAGGGATTTTGTGGATACATTTCTGATTGTTTATTTGGATGATATCTTGATTTTTTCCAATGACTGGGACTCTCATGTGAAACATGTTCGGACTGTGTTCCAGATTTTGAGAGAGAATGCACTGTATGTGAAGGGATCAAAGTGTCTTTTTGGCGTACAGAAGGTCTCATTTCTGGGATTCATTTTGTCTCCGTCTGTTATTGAAATGGACCCGGTCAAGGTTCAAGCCATCTGTGATTGGGTCCAACCTACTTCATTAAAGGCTCTTCAGAGATTTTTGGGTTTTGCCAATTTTTATCGTAAATTTATTGGTAATTTCTCCGGTATTGTTAAACCATTGACTGATTTGACCAAAAAGGGTTCTGATGTGGTGAATTGGCCTCCTGAGGCAGTCTCTGCATTTCAGGAACTTAAGCAGAGATTCACTTCTGCTCCTGTTCTACGGCAGCCTGATGTTTCTCTACCGTTTCAGGTGGAGGTTGATGCCTCTGAAATTAGGGCAGGTGCCGTTTTGTCCCAAAGAGATCCAGAGACCTCTAAGAGTAACCCTTGTGCCTTTTTCTCTCGAAAATTTTCTCCAACTGAACGTAATTATGACGTGGGTAATCGGGAGTTATTGGCCATGAAGTGGGCCTTTGAAGAGTGGAGACATTGGCTGGAAGGAGCCAAACATCAGGTGGTGGTCCTCACGGACCATAAGAATCTGGTTTATCTCGAATTAGCCAAGCGACTTAATCCTAGACAGTCCAGGTGGGCCTTGTTTTTCACACATTTTAATTTTGTGGTTTCTTTTCTTCCTGGCACTAAGAATGTTAAGGCGGATGCCATCTCGAGGAGTTTCTTTGCGGACTCTCCTGAGTTATCTGATCCTACTGTTATTTTGAAAGAGGGTGTAGTTCTTTCCGCCATCTCGCCCAATTTGAGACTGGCCTTGGAAGGGTGTCAGGAGGATAAACCTGAGCGCTGCCCTATTGGGAAATTATTTGTCCCAGACCAGTGGAAGAAGAGTGTGATGTCTGAGATTCATTGTTCCGCGTTGGCTGGTCATCCCCGGATTTTTGGTACCAGAGACTTGGTGAGCCGGTCCTTTTGGTGGCCTGACGTCAGGGAATTTGTGCAGTCCTGTGGGACTTGCTCTCGCTCCAAGCCTTGCTCTCACTCTAGTGGTTTGTTAATGCCATTACCTGTGCCCAAGAGGCCATGGACCCATATCTCTATGGATTTTATTTCCGACCTCCCTGTTTCTCAGAGAATGACTGTTATCTGGGTAATCTGTGATAGGTTTTCCAAGATGATACATCTTGTGCCATTACCTAAGTTGCCTTCCTCCTCCGAATTGGTGCCTTTGTTCCTTCAGCACGTGGTTCGGTTACATGGCATTCCGGAGAACATTGTGTCTGACAGAGGAGTCCAGTTTGTTTCCAGATTTTGGAGGACATTTTGTTCTAAACTTGGTGTTCAATTATCTTTCTCCTCTGCTTTTCATCCTCAGACCAATGGACAAACCGAGAGAATAAACCAGACCTTGGAGACTTATTTGAGATGTTTTGTGTCTGCTGATCAGGATGACTGGGTCTCTTTTTTGCCTTTGGCTGAGTTTGCTCTTAATAATAGGGCTAGCTCTGCCACTTTGATGTCTCCATTTTTCTGCAATTTTGGGTTTCACCCTCGATTTTCTTCAGGACAGGCGGAGGCTTCTGTCTGTCCGGGTGTTGACTCTGTTGTGGAGCGAATGCAGCAGATTTGGGACCAGGTAGTGGAGAGGTTGTCTCTCTCTTAGGAGAAGGCCCAACGGTTTGCCAACCGGCATAGGACTGATGGTCCTCGGTTTAAGGTGGGGGACTTGGTTTGGTTGTCCTCAAGAAATATCCCTATGAGGGTTGCATCTCCAAAGTTTAAGCCTAGGTTCATTGGACCTTATAAGATCATGGAGATTCTTAATCCTGTTTCTTTCCGTTTGCTTCTTCCAGGGACATTTAAGATCCATAACGTGTTCCACAAGTCCTTATTGAAGAGGTTTGTCGAGCCAGTGGTTCCTGTGGCTGCGCCTCCTGACCCTGTTTTGGTTGAGGGCAATCTGGAGTATGTGGTTGAGAAAATATTGGATTCTCGTTTTTCTAGACAGAAACTCCAGTATTTGGTTAAGTGGAGAGGTTATGGTCAGGAGGACAATTCTTGGGTGTTTGCTTCGGACATCCATGCTAGGAGACTGATCCGTGCCTATCACCGAGCTCATCCTGATCGGCCTGGTTGCACAAGTGAGGGTTCGGTGACCCCTCCTCAGGGGGGGTACTGTTATGAATGTGCTAGAGATGGTTTCTGAGCAGAGGCTCTCTCTGGTGGTTACAGACAGTACTGAACCTTTCAGCGAGGAGTGGCAATCTGGGTTCACTGACTGGTCTGATATAAGGGAGGTTCCCTCCCATGATGGTTGCCGGTGATCAATTGTTCTTGTCTCAATTGTGGTTCCTGGTTCATTTGGAAGTTTGCTGGAGTCTTGCCTGCATCTCCTGCTTTCAGATAAGATATTTTTTGCTTTTCTTTTTGTGCTTGCTTTTTGCATTGTTTTCTGCACTTTTGTGGAGGTCAGCCAGGTCCCCTCCTGGGGCCTGAGCTCCTCACAGTTTATCTGCAGCCACTGTTATTTGCTCATTTGCTTTTTCCTGTTTTTTCAGCGGCTGCGGCTTGGTTTTTGTTCACACTGAGATCTGATTTAGCGGGTGGCGAGATCGTGTGATCTCAGTATTTTTGTAATCAGAATTGTTGGATTTTTGTAGGTTTTCTGGGTTGCAGAAAGTAATCTCTCCTGTCCTATCCTATTTAGTCAGCTTGTGGCCCCAGCATTTGCTCAGTCTATTTTCTGCCTATGTTTGTATTTTCATCTTGTCTAACCGCCATTATATGTTTGGGGGCTTCCTGTTTTCTTTGGGGATCTGCTCCGGGGCAGATAGCTTTCATCTTTCTGCCTTTAGGTGTAGTTATCTCTCAGGCTGTGACGAGGCGTCTAGGATCAACGTTGGAACGCTCCACGGCTACCTCTAGTTGTGTCGTTAGTTTAGGAATCTGCAACCCATCAGTTACCAACATCTCAGGTGTTCGACTGCCCTGCTGTTGTTCCTGTCCTCCTCAGCTACCGAAACATAACACTACTGCTTGTACCCGGGACAAGTGGGTATGTCAATCAATACTAAAGATGATGATGTCATCCAAGTATAGGGTTCTAGCACTATGTCCATCAACCTCTGGAATGTGCCTGGTGCCCCATGTAGTCCAAAGGGCAAGATGACATAGTGGTACCTCACGGATAGCGAACATCAGATAGGGCAATAACATGTCCCAATCCCTTCTATACTTGGAAACTACTTTTTTCAGCATCGATTTAAGGGTTTTATTAAATCTTTCCACCAACCCATCGGTTTGTGGGTAGCACACCGATGTGAGCAGCTGTTTAATCCGGAGCAGCTTACATAGCTAATGTGTTACCTTGGACATAAAAGGAGTCCTCTGGTCTGTAAAGATCTCCTTTGGTAGTCCAAGGCGGCAGAACATTGAAAACAGCTTGCGGGCGATAAGTTTTGCTGAAGTGTGGTGAAGTGGAATTGCCTCGGGGTAACGAGTGGTATAATCCACCACGAGTAGGATATGCTGGAGGCCACGAGTGGACTTGACTATAGGCCCCACCAGATCCATTGCTGTCCGCTCAAATCGTACCTCTATAACAGGCAGAGGTACCAATGGACTCCGGAAATGTGTAGTGGGTGTGGTCAGTTGACACTCGGGACATGATTCACAGTACCTCAGCACCTCAGTATCAGAGGCGTAGCTAGGGTTTTGGTTCGGAGGGGCGAAACTTCTCAGTGGGCCACTAACCAGGTAACCTTGATTATAACTGGGTAACTCCCCTAATAGTGGAGGAGAACTTCAGCAGATGACCGCACTGTTGCTGATATTGATATTACTGCCATATGGTCAGTGGTAAATATCAGTCCTACAGAACATATAAGTTTATGTTTCCACGTGCCGGTTTTGTTCAGGATTTGCTGCTGATTGGACGCTGCGTACAGCCGCAGCTTCCAATCCGCAGCATCCAGATGTTACAGCATAGTGGAGGGGATTTTATGAAATCCCATCTCCACTATGCGTACAAACACGCAAGTGGCAGACCTGCGTATACGCAAATGCGGCGCGTCTTTCTAGACCACAGCATGTCTATTTATCTTGCAGAGAGCTCAGTCTCCACAAGATAAATAGCACCATTCTATGCATAGGATGCGGTGATTCTGCATGTGTTCAATGAATACATGCGGAATCACCACGCGTACAAAAGGGGGCAGCGCTTTGGGTGGAGCCCGGTAACCGCTGTGTCCAAAGAGCTGCCATTCAGGCACGTGGACACATACCAGTTACAGATGGTGACTTACCGCTGACGTTCTTTCTGATGGAATCATTCATTTTTCACGTTTTTTCCATCTGACCCAGACCGACATGACGACTTCTCCAGCCAGGACTCGACTGCAGAGATTACAACAAAGACACATTTCACTTCTCATATTTTCAGCACAGTCCCCATCTATCCCAACCTGCACAAACTCCTCATTCTGCTGATACCCCAATGCTGAGCCGCTGCTGCCATATGTGTCCCTATTACTGCACCTGCTGTGTGGTTCTCTGTGCCCTCTTTATGGTAAAACAAACCTCTAGAATATAGTAATGCCGGGTGCAAGTGCCCTAGAAAACAGTGCCCACATTTTGTCCCCTAGAAAGTAATATTGCCCTGTGCGTGTCACTTTGACAGTCCCAGTAACCTGAGTTCCCCTATATTAATAAGTGCCCACTTTACATTTAATAATGTCCCGAGTCTTCCCCTGTACAGCTCCTCTATACACAGTATGATGCTCTCTTATACACAGTATAATGCCCCCTCACTGTATATATACTGATCCCTTAGTATCCCCCAAACTGTTTGATAGCTCTAACACTAATCTCCACACTGTATGATGGCCCCCTAGATAGCCTCCATATAGTGTAATGCACCAGACAATCCTCAATATAGTCCTCACTATAGTATAATGTACCTCCATAGGCAGACTCTTTGTAATATAATGCACCCCCCAAAGGCAGACTGTGTAGTATAATGTACCCCCATAGGCAGCCTGTTGTGAACGTTCTGGAGACGACTTTTGAACGGAGGCTCCCTCTGGTGGTTGTTGACAGTATTGAAGCTGTATTGAATGACAAGGCTTCCGCACCTGGAAGCGAGGACTGGCAATCAGGAGAGACGGACTGGGCTGATATAAGTGAGCTGTCTTCCCATGATCCTCGCCGGTGATCAATTGTTGTTTCCTGGTTCATTTGGAAGTCATCTGGTGTCTTGCCTTCGTCTGCTACTTTCAGATAAGTTATTTGCTGCTTGTTTCTATCGTGTTTGCTATTTCCATTTTTTGCCTGCACTTTTGTGGGAGGTTAGCCGGGTTCCCCTCCAGGGGCCTGTGCTACTCTCTGTTTTTCAGTAGCCACTGTTTATTTGTTCAATTGCTCTGTCCCTGCTATTTGAGTGGCTGCGGGTTAGCCGCTTGTTCACACCAGAGATCTGATTTAGCGGGTGGCGAGATCGTGTGATCTCAGCATTTTTGAAATCAGAAGTGTTGGAAGTTTTTCTAGGGTTTTGCTGGGTTGCAGATAGTATTCTGTCCTGTCCTATCTAGGCAGTGTTTGGCCCCAGCGTTTTCTCACTCTATTTTCTGCCTGCGTTTGTATTTCGTCTTGTCTAACCGCCATTATATGTGTGGGGGCTACCTATTCCTTTGGGGCTCTACTCCGGGCAGTTAGCTTTCCTGTTCCTATCTTTAGGTGTAGCCAGCTCTCCGGCTGTGCCGAGGCGTCTAGGTCACCGTAGGTACGTCCCATGGCTGCTTCTAGTTGTGAGGTTAGTTTAGGGATCTGCAACCCATTAGTTCCCAACCTCTCTGGGTGTTTGGCTGCCTTGGCTGTTTTATTGCTCCTGTCCTCCTCAGCTACCAAATCATAACAGAATCAACGGCCTTACTGAAAATTCTATGGTACTCAACAGAAGGAAAAATAGTAAAGAAAAAAAAAGTCAGAATTTTTCATATATTTTTTCCTCTTTTTCTCTGGGGGCTGAGGAGGAGTTTTTTTTTCTCTCCAATGGAAATCAAGCATTTGTCCGATCGTGTGGAGCAGCTTGCTGCTGAAGTTCGGAGTATTGCAATCTGTCTCACTCGGATGCCTGTTGTGGAGCCTAGGATTCCTACTCCAGATTTGTTTTTTGGGGATCGGTCTAAATTTTTGAATTTTAAAAATAACTGTAAGTTGTTTTTTGCCTTGAAACCTACGTCCTCGGGGAAGGCAGCACAGCAGGTTCAAATTGTCATCTCCCTGTTGTGCGGCGACCCTCAGGATTGGGCCTTTTCCCTGACACCTGGGGATCCTGTTTTGACTGATGTTGATGTGTTTTTTCAGGCTCTGGGGTTGTATGATGAACCTAATGTTACTGATCAAGCTGAGAAAACCTTGTTGGCATTAAATTAGGGTCAGGAAGCTGCAGAGCTATGTTGTCAGAAATTCCGAAAGTGGGCAGTCCTTACTAAATGGAATTACGATGCCCTGGCAGTGCTTTTTTGGAAGTGTCTTGCAGAGACTGTAAAGGATGTTATGGTTGGATTTCCTGTTCCCTCTGGTCTCAATGACTCTATGTCATTAGCTGTTCAAATTGACAGACGTTTACGTGAGCGTAGAAATATGCGAGAGGTGGTGATGCCTTGCGAGCCAACCCCTCAGCCCATGCAGTGTGATGGAGTGGGTTCTGGGGCTCAGCGTCAAGAGTTTCGAAAGCGTAATAAGTTATGCTTCAATTGTGGAGACGCTTCTCATACTATTTCCATCTGCCCTAAGCGGGGAAGACGTTTTGCGCACTCAGTTGTTTTGGGTCAAATGTTCAGACTAAATTTCTTTTGACTGTTACCTTGATTTGCTCCATGTCCACATTTTCGCTGCGCACGCCTATACAGTTACAGTAGCGTAGCTCTGGGTAGGCCCCCTCAGAACGTGGGGCCCGGGGCGATGGCCCGCTCTGCCCCACGGTAGCTATGCTACTGCTCAGCATATATCCTGGGCTAAAAAAACCGCTGCCAAATACGTTCTTGGGTTTTCTATACCCCTAAGTGCCCCTCCAGGCTTGTGGGCGTGTGCCATTTCTAGCACTGCTCAACAGTACGTCCGGGGCACTACCAGCTATTCCACCACTTCATCCCGGATTTTATCCACCCTGTATAACTAATCCTGGAGTATAGCCATGGGGGGAAAACTGTCTCTGCACCCAGTTGCTGAGTCACCCCATTTATTTCTATCACCCTTTCTCATGCCCGGGCCACAGTAGGATCTTGAAGCTGAGTGGTCCCGAATGTACCAGGTGACACTTCCAGCTCGGGGATCGGTGGGGTCCTCGACCTCGCCTGCCAATACCTCTAGGGGAAAAATATCGGGGTTATACTATGTCCCTAGGTTGGCGACCCCTACGGCAGGTATCCCTGACTCGGGATCTTCGGGTTCCATGCCCTGAATAACATTTACCCTGAACTCCCACAAAGACCAGAACAGGGGCAAGTCTCTTCCCAACATAGTCCCATATGGAAGGGTCTTCACCACTCCCACCAAATTTTTATTCTCCACACGGTGGGAAAAAGAACCTCCACCTGGGTACTCTGGGAGTTCCCCTGTAACACACCACCCCCCATTTTACGCCCCATTTGGAGTTTCCTGGCAACAATGACCCATGCCCAGAGTCACAAACTCCTGAGTTGAAGAGACCCCTTGGTCCCCCCGTTGACGAGTCCCTTTGCACAGCTGGATGTGCACTGAGATGCCTTAATGTGGGGGCAGCTGACTGAGCATATAAAGCCCTGGCATAAACCCACAGCCCATGGGGTTTAGCTGCGGGGGGAGTTGGCACCCTGTCCGGCCTTTGGGACGCCCAAAACCTAATAGTGCGGGGATGGGGACCCCGGATTGGTTTAGGGGGAA
>JARQOD010008720.1:0-34463 GCA_033576555.1 Oophaga sylvatica
ATCAGTGGGGGTTCGTCCCTATAATTGCCCCCCTTTTTGGGGGTTTGGGGGAAAGTTTTCTCTAGGAGGGGTGCCCAGGATTTTTGCCTCCTCACGCGTGTATGCCCTCCCTCTTTTTAATTTTCCTTCCTGATGTTTAAATTCCAAAAGCTGGGTTTTGAAAAATCTTTCTGGCCCTGAGGGGCGGGCAATGAAAAAATTATATTTCGAAATCGGGCCAAAAGGGCATTTTAGCCCTTTCCCTCTTCCCCAGTACCGGGGGGGTTTCTTTTTTGTGAAAAGAAAGTTGGAGGCCAACGCCTTTGCTTTGGATTTCCGCAAACTTAATCGGTTTTATTGTTGGGAGACCCAAAAACCACTCCCTCTTTTTCCTGATCCCTTCAACCCAATTGTTGGGGGCCAAAGGGTTTTCTAAATTGGGCCCCTCGGGGGGCGTATAACTAAATGGGAAAAAAGGGGAAAGGGGAGAGGGGAAAAATTGGGGGTTTAAACCGCCGAGGGCCCTTTAATGAAACCTGTCAGGGCCTTTTGGTCTGACTACGGGCCACCAGCAGTTTTCCAAAAATTTTTTTTTAATGCATTTTTTCGTCACCTTGTGGGGTTTGTTTATGGTTTATTTTTGGGGACGATTTTTTAATTACTCCCCAGTTTTTTTTGTCCCCATCGGGAGCTGTGAGACGGGTTTTTGCAGATCTTGCGAGACCAAAAATTTATAACCCACACTGGAAAGGGGTGTTTTTTGCCGTACGGGAACTTCATTTTTTTGGGGTTTTTGGGGGGGCCCACATCCGGTTTTCCGTAGGGGCCCCCTAAAAAGGGAAGGGGCAGGGCTTGAATGGGATCAGGGGGGGGACCCTTAAAGGGTTTCTGCAGCGTTTTTTGGGGGGTTTGCAAACTACTCCCGGGAAATTTTTATTTGAAATTTTCTCATTTTGTCGTCAAACCTCTAAAGACATACAAGAAAAGGAGGGGTTTTTCAAAAGGGGTCGGCAAACTTTTCCCAACCTTTTCCTTTTTTGAAGAAAGTTTTGTTTTTTCCGGCCCCCGTTCTCATCCAAAAAATTTTGCATCCCCAGCCGTTCATTGTGGAGGTGGATTGCTTTCTGACTAAGGGGTGGGTGCAAAAATTGTCCCGGGTCCGCCCCCTGGTAAAAGGCATCCGGCGCTTTTTTTTCCTATAAATTGTCGTCCGCCAAAAAGGAATTATGTTTCCCCAAATGGGGAAATTTTTGGCCATTAAGTTAGCTTTTGAAGAATGGCGCATTTTTTGGGAGGGGCAGTCCACCCTTTAACCGTTATTACGATCACAAGAACCGTTGTATTTGGAATCCGCAAAGGGCGTCTAAAACCAGAAAAGGGCTCAAAGGTAAATTTGTTTTTTCCCGGGTTTAATTTTGTCGTCATTTAAACCCGCCCGGGGTTTCCTAAAATGTAAAGGCTGATGCCTTGTCTGGGGGGGGCATTTTTCCCGGGGGGCCGGGAAAAAAAAAATTTAAAAAAAAAAAACCCCAAAAAGGGCCCGGCCCCCTCCTTCGGGAGGGGTTTGGTAGTGTTTTCTGTTTTTTTCAGCTTGAGGAGGAGGTTTTAGAGGCCGGGGGGGACGCCCCTCCCAACCTCCAGGGAGATTTTTTTTTCCCCAAAAATCTTTTTTTTGAGACAAAAGAAAATTGAGGCACTCATAATTTCCCTCTGGGAAAGGCCCCATCCAGGAAAAGGCTATTTTTAAGATCCCCTTTCTGGGCCGTTTTGGTGCCTAATGCAAATAAAGTGTTAAAATTTTTTGTGGGCTCATGGGGGGTTTTTGTGCTGCTCAAAAACCCCTCATACCCGTCCGTTTTGGGCCCCTTTTTTACCCTTGAAATTTTCCGGAGCGCCCAAAGGACCTTTTATCAAAGGACTTCTTTAACGGCCCTTTTCCTCCGTCGCAGGGAATACTGTCAAAACTGGTGGTTGTTGACGGGTTTTCATAAGTTTGGCACTTTTCGTTGCTCTTCCGCACCCCCTAATGCAAAACTCTGGCCAGGGGTTTTATTAGGGAGATTGTTAGACTTCATGGGTTTTCCTTTCTGATGTGGTTTCAATAGGGGGGGCTCATTTTTGGCCCAAAATTTTGGGGGGCATTTTGGGTTTTCCCTCGGGGGTGCCCAAATTTTCCCTTTTCCTCCGGGTTTTCAACCGCGACCAAAGGTTTAGACAGAGCGTCTGAATCAGAGCTTAGAGACATAAAAACCGGGTTTTTTTCTCAGAGAACCAAGAGGACGGGGCTTCTTTTTTTGCCCCCTGGCAAGTTTTGCTCTTTAAAAAAGGGAGCGAGTCCACTGGGTAAAGTCCCCGTTTTTTTTTGGGGGATATGGTTTTTATCCCAGTTTTGTACTTTTTAATGGGGGGGGCCCTTTTTTGGGGTTTTTCCCGAGGAAGCGTTTCTCCCTCGTCACTTTTCTTCCCCGGTTTTTGGGGAAAAAGGTGTTTTGAAAATCTGAGTGCGATGGGGAACCGTTTCCCCAAAATATGGCTGATAGGAGGAGAGTTTCTGGGCCAATCGAATGTGAACGATCTGGGAAAGGGGTTTTCTACCAGGAATAAAAACTTAAATGCCCTCCGGAAAAGGGTCCCAGAAATTTATCGGGCCGTACAGGGCAATTTTCCCTAATTAAAACCTGTGGGATTTCATCTGGACCCCCTCCTACGTTTAAAAAATTTATAAAGTGTTTCCACAAGTCATTACTTAAAAGGGATGTCACCAGTCCCTACCGTCCCCCCTCTACCCCCTCCTCCTGGTTGGTCCAAAAAGGGGAACCGGAAAATTTTAAGTAAACAAAGATCATTGAAATCACGTCTGAATCGCCGGTCCCTTCGTACTTGGGGGCATTGGAAGGGGTAGGGTTTCCCGAGGAGAGGACGTGGGTCCCCG
This sequence comes from Oophaga sylvatica, assembly GCA_033576555.1. Lineage (NCBI taxonomy): Eukaryota > Metazoa > Chordata > Amphibia > Anura > Dendrobatidae > Oophaga > Oophaga sylvatica. Next base: position 2,912 of record JARQOD010008720.1, read on the forward strand.
CGTCTGATGTTAAAAGGGAATCGTTTTGGGTTTGGACCTTTCCCCAGAACTCAACCCGGGGAGGCCCCCGGGCCCCGAGGGTGGAGGGCCCCCAAAAAAGGGGGGTTTCGTCTGTGTTCCTTGCCCCGAAATCGTCGCGGTTGCACATTTTTACTTCTAAAAATTTTTTCCCCTTTCCCGGGGGGTTTTTTTGGGGCCCCCCCCCCCTTGGGTTTTTTTTTTTGGGGGGGCCCCCCGGGGGGGGGGTTTTTTTTGGGGGGTTTTTTTTAAACCGGGGCCCTTTCCCCCTTTTTGGGGGGGGGGCCCCTTTTTTTGTTGGGAAAAAAAAATTTTTTTTTTTTTGGTTTTTGGGGGGCCCCGGGGGGTTTTGGGGGGGTTTTTTTTTTTTTCCCCCCCCGGTTTTTGGGGGGGGAAAAAAAATTTTTTCCCCCCCCCCCCAAAAAGGGGGGGTTTTTTTTTTGGAAGGTTTTTTTTAAAGGGGGGGGGGAAAAAAACCCCCCCCAAAAAAAAATTATTCCCCACAAAATAAAAAAATTTTTGGGAAAAAAAAATTTTGTTTAAAAATTTTTTTTTTTTAAAAAAAAGGGGGGCCCAAACCCCCCCCACCCTTTTTTTTAAAAAGGGTTAATTTAAAAACAAAAATTTAATTGGGGGAACCCCCCCCCCCAAAAAAGGGGTTTCCCCCCAAAAAGGCCGGGGCCCCCGGGGAAAAAAATTTTTTTTTTTTTAAAAAAAAAAACCCCCCCCCCAAACCCCCTTTTTAAAAAGGGGGGGTTTTTTTTTAAAAAAAAACCCTTTTAAATTTTAAATTTAAAAATTTTTGGGTTTTTTTTAACCAAAAAATTTTTTGGGGGTTTTTTTTTGGGGTTTTTCCCCCCCCTTTTTTTTTTTTTTTTAAAGGGGGGGGCCCGGGGGGGGGGGCCCCCAGGAAAAGGGGGGGGGGGGGTTTTTTTGGGGGGGGGACTTTCAAAAAGGCCCCGGGGGGGGGGGTTTTTTCCCCCAAAAATTTTGGGGGTTTTTTTTTTTTTTTTAAAAAAATTTTCCCGGTTTTAAAAAATCTTTTTTTTAAACCTTCCCCCAACCCGGGGGGGGGGGGGTTTTTTTTGGAAAAAAATTTTGGGGGAAAGGGAAAAGGGGGTTCCCCCCAAAAAGGGGGACCCCGGGGGGTTTTTTTTAAAATTTTTTTAAAAAACCCCCCCCCCCCCCACCCCCAACCCCCGTTAAATGGGCAAATTTGGCCCCCCCTTTTTTTTTTTTAAGCGTTTTTAAAAAATTTTTTTTTCCCAAAAAAAAATTTTTTTTTTTTTTCTTTTTAAAAAAAAAAAACCCCAAAAAAAATTTTTTTTCCTTTTAAAATTTTTTTTTTAAAAAATTTTTAAAAAAAACCTTTTGGGGGGGTTTTTTTTGGGGGGGGAAATTTTTTTTAAAAAAAAAAAGGAAAATTTTTGGGGGGGGAAAATTTTTAAAGGGAAAATTCCCAAAAAAAAAATTTTTTTTAATTTTTTAAAAGGGGGGAAAAAAACCCCAAAATTTTTTGAAAAACCCAAAAAAAAAAAAAATGTTTTAAAAAAAAAATCTTTTAAAAAAAAAATTTTTTAAAAACCCCAAAAAAAATTTTTGGAAAAAGGGGGAAAAAAAAAACCCCTTTTTAAAAAAATTTTTTTTAAAAAATTTTAAAAAATGGGGGGCCTTTTTTAAAAGCCCCTTTTTTTTTTTTTCCCCCTTTTTTTGGAATTTTAAAATTTAAAAAATTTTTTTTTAAATTTTTCCAAAAATGCAAACTGGATGGAAAGCATGCCGCTGCAAGTGCTGTGGTACCCGTGGTTCAGATCCCTTAAAATTTTTGGAATAACTCCCCAACAGTGTCACCAGCAAAGCACCCCCACACCATACACCCCCCCTCTGCTTCACGGTGGGCCCAGGCATTTTGGTCCATGTTCCTTTTCTGCGTGTAAGCAGTATCAAAAAAAAGGGTGGCTATTTTAAAGAACCTAGATTAAGCTATTTTCATTTGTTTCAACTTTTTTGAAAAGTGAATGTTAAAATTTCCACATGTTTTAAATTTCTGTTTTGATGCCTTCGTGTGATTTAAATTTTCATAGCCTGAAAATACGAAAAATCTTTAAATGAGAAGGTGTGTCCAAATTTTGGTCTGTCCTGATTTATTATAATATATGGTCATAGTAAAAAAAATTTTAGGGTTTCTGGCGGTGGGTTATTTCTTTAATGGGCACATCTGCTTTAAAATTGATTGTGCATTGTATTACATTTAAGGTTGTTTTCAGTGAGGGTGGATAACATTGTGGCGCCCCCTTTCTTGATTTTAGCCATTTTTTAAAAAAGTTATTTTCCTTTTAATATGGAAATGGTCTGATTGAAAAGATAGTACAAAATTTTTGTTTTAGAATTAATAGAAATTAACTAATTTTGCCTTTGACATGGGTATATGAGCTTTAAAAAGCCTTTTTCCTTGTGAGTAAACATTTAGGGGTATTTTCCAATTTTTCAAGGGAAATTTCAAGTTTTAAAGCCTTTCCGATGCCTTTTTCCCCTTCTTGTGATTTCCCCCAACACCCCAAGGCAGATGGCTAACATTTGCAATGAGGTTAGGGGGAGTTTCCCAGGTTTTAAATCTTGCTAGGGGGAATCAGGAGAGAGCAATGGGCTCTATTTCCGTGTGTGGTATCATGTAACTTTGGTGTCTGTGTAATGTTAGGCGTTTGTGCTGGAACACAGTGCTTTTTCCCACATTCGCATTTCTCACACAAAAACAGATTTTTCATGTATTCTTTAAGATGAGGTTAGTTTCGCTAGGTCTGTTGCAAGCTTTAGAAAATATATTGAGGGACGAGATTTGGCTTCTTCCCACCTTTAGAAAATGTATTGGATCCCTTTGGTTTTTCCCCCTTTATTTTAATGCCACATCAGTTGTTACAGTAGAAAGTATGACTAGTGTTGGCGTTTTGCCGATATCTAAAAATATGTACCCAATTGTATCGCCGATGCATAAATATCGTCGAATCCCATTTCGATACCCGGGAAATCCCATGTAAATCTATGGGAAAAAATATCCAACAAAAAAAACCCCCTTTTTTTGTTTTTTAAACCAAAATAACCCTTGTTTTCTATATTTTTATTATTAATGTCATTGTGACATATTTTTATTTTTTTTTTTTATTAAAATTTAATATTAAAAAAAGATCTAATTCAATTTTCGGGGGAAAGGGAATACCCCATAGAGTCGAAGGGCCCGGGGCCGAGTAAACCCCCGAAATTTCCTCTGGCTTGTGCACTCAACTTGGGCTTTTGAAAGGATTTGTAGCTCATTAAGCGAGTCCTGTGTGCCTGAATTGCACTGGTTTTGTGCTTGAGAATTGTAAAATTCAGAGAAAAGATTTGCCTTTTTTTCCCCCATATCTGCGTCCGAGAGGATGGTTTTAAGGAAGGGCGTGCTCTTCGTGGGTGTCCCCACTCAGTGGCGGAAAAAAGATGGCCGCCCCCACTGTAAAGGTATCAAAGTAATCGTGCCCCAGTCTGGTGTTCCGCCCCTATCCCCCTCGTGTGCGGGGAAACTTTAAAAAACAAGGTCCCCCCCTCCCACAAAAAAAAGGGGCCCCCTCCAGAATATGAACCTGTGACTTGGGGATGGCTAATGACAGACGAGCAGAAATGGGAAAGGGGTGGAGCAGTCAGGCTCTCCCCCCCGGAAGGAACCCCTCGCCACGGAATCCGTTGGGACCCGGCCTGTAAACCCTCCTACGCTGCAAGAAGCGGAGGAAACCCTGAGGGCCGGGGCCGGCCCCGGGGGAGGTGCCCGGTGGAAGCCCGCTGGCGTGCCCTAAAAAAAAAAAAACTTTTTGGGGCGGCGCCCCTCCCTCTTACCTGAAAGGGCTGTACCGGGAAAGGGGGGAGGCACCCCTTTAGTAGAGGAGCCCCTTTCAATGTGTCCGGTTGACGTTGTGCAGTGGAGGCACCCCTTCCTGCAAAAAAACCGCCGCACCGTCACACCCCGAAACCCCCTGTTGCCCCCGTCGTGGAAGAAGGCGCACCTGTCCTCAGGGGGAGGGCGCAGGCCCAGGCCTACTGCCTGTACCGGAGGGCCCCGGGATGTTCTGATTTTTGAGCCCGTTTCTTCCTCCCCCAGGGGAGCGGCCAGGACTGGGGGGCGCAGGAGAGTGCCGCAAAACCGGACACGTAAGCTGCAGTGGAGTGGTGGAGACATGGAGAATGGTGGAGGGAATTCAACCGGCGTCAGGAGGAAGAGTGGAGCATTTGGAGCGGGAAGCAGAGCGACAAAGGGGCAGCGGGGAAAAACCCCAAAAAACTTCGCCAACGTCACCTGGAGAAAGGCCCGGGCAGAAAAAGGCCCGGATGAAAAAGGGATAAAGGAAAAACCCTGAGTGGCGGGCTAAGGGTGCATACGGAGCTTTAAATTGAAGGTGGGTGGGGCTTCCGGAGCCGGGACTTTATTTAAAAGCTTTGTGCCCCGGCGGGACGTGGGGGGGCTCCCTCCAAAAGGGACACCGGGGAGGGGCCCGTTGCCCGGGGACTTGGTGATTAACCCGACATGGGGTTACAAAGGGTGGTAGCCTTAAAATTTTTCCGGGCGGCCCCTCCCCCGTGTGTCGGAACCCGTGAGACCTCGAAAACCTTCAGCCCCCCACATCCAGGCCTCTGCAAAAAGTGCCCCCCCCGCCGTAAATCTCCCAGCCTCCCTGTGGTCTCCCCCAGCAGCCCCAGCTATGGACTTTTAAGTATGTGGCCCCTACCCGGCGCCTGTTAGGCCCCGGGTTGTACAGTCCGTGAAAAGGGCTCCCGACCCGGGGAAGGGTGAAAAAGGTGGCCAAACAGCCCAGAAGGGGTCCCACTTGATGTAAGGACACGACGTTTTTCGGTCCTGGTGGTCCTTGGTGTTCGGTGTTTGGCAAGACCCGAAGAGTACCAGGTGGTACCTGGAAAACCCCTGCAAAGAAAATCTAAAAAACCCGGACGGGTTTCCCCCTATGTAAATAAAAAGTTAATTGTTTATGTCCCCGGAAAGGTGGAAAGTTCCAAAAAATTTTTTTTAATTTAAAAAAAAAAAAAAAAAAACACAGTTTTCATTTTTTTTTTCTGTCTATCTGCTGGAGCCATGATCTCCCGTTAAAAAATAAAAAAAAAAAAAAAAAGTTTACCACCTGACCGACGCAGTCCATAGTAACGAGTGTCCCACGACGATCATGCTCTGCTACATCAGAATGACAGGCAGAGCCTGTCTCCCGGCGCAGCACAGCTGATTACCTGCTTCCCCGGCGGTGACGTCATCGGACTGGTTTACGAGCCGGGATTACCCTGCAGTCACTGACAGTTATCGCGAAAAAATGCATGTGACCGCCAGGGAGAAGTTAATGGCGGCCATCAAGCAGTCCAGGACGTGACGCCGGAGATCTTCTGCAGGTAAGTGCGCTGACTCCTGACAGACCCGAACGACGGACACTCACAGTGACAGTGACAAATCCGATTCCGGTATTCGATAAGACGAAAATATCGAAACGAAATTATCGAAAGGCCGATAGAGTAATATCGCCGATAGCCGATATTTGCATTATCGTATCGCTCAACTGTACTGACGCTTCTTGTAAAACAAAAACTTTGTAAGCAAAAAAACTGCACTAAGTAAAGTTATATGCTTCAGTGCAATATGTCTATTAGAGCAACATCCAGGCACAATTTAACCCTTTCACCCTCCACTCCCAGCCTGTTTTCACCTTTCCTGACCAGGCCAAATTTTCAATTTGACCAGAGTTATTTAATGGTACGGTCGTATTTGGTCACATTACACAGTATTTGTAAGCCGAAACCAGGAGTGGATCAAAAATGCAGAGATGGTGATATGCTTCTATTATACTTTTCCTCAGATTGTTCCTCACCTGGTTTGGATTACAAATACTGAGGTAAAATATGACCAAATATTGAATGTGTGACTGTTGCCTAAGGGGTAATACGTAGAGTTGAGATTCCGTTACGGAAAAGTATCGGGTATCGGCCGATATTCGCTGTATCGGATTCCGATACTTAGTTCCGAATTTTTCATATATCGTATACCGGAATCGGAAAATTCCCTAATTCTTTGAGAGGCAATGTGATTTTAGTCAGCCAATGAGGAATCTAAGAAGTGTGGGCACATCCTGTAATGCTGCGGTCATGTTAACTAATGGCTTGGCTGTGATTGGTGCTGAAATGATGTCAGAATGCACTATAAAAAGGCGCCGCCGCCATTTTAGCGTCACTGTGCTGTGAATTCAGTTAGGGACAGAACGCTGCTCTGCTGACTGAGGGACGGGTTAGGAGTTGCGATTTAGTGTACTGTGCTTTGGGGCAGGCTAGTTTACCAATCGCTGTGTAAAGCTTCCTTTTCCCTTGCAGTGTTGTTTTAACAGCTCTGTGCAAGGTGTGTGTGTGAGAGTGCAGGTGACGCTGCAGTTTGCTCTGCATCCAATGCTGTTTGTAGGATCTGCACGTGTCACTCACAGACTTTTTTTTTTTCTTTAGTGTAATTCTTGTGCTCCATTCAATTGAAATTATAGTGTGACGCGCTTCCATCCGTATACATTACATTGGTTGCAAACATATGAAGTACAGAAAGGAGCCTTTCAGAGAAGTGAACGTTGTGTGCAGTGTTCACTCTAGTCTGTGAGGTTTTTTTTTTTTTAGTGCAGATCACGCTCCCAGTTTAGTTTTGAACCATGCTGCTTGTACTCTGCTGAGCGTGTCTCACTGCCTATCCTTGACTTTTTTCACTAATTGGTGCTGCTCCATTCTATTTAAAAAAAATAAATCTATTAGTTGTACGTGCTTCCATCGTATAAATACATTGGTTGCAAACACTATAAATTACACAAAGGACCCTTTCAGAGATAGTGAACAGTTGTTTTGCAGTTTTCACTCTAGTCTGTGGGGTTTTTTTTTTTTTTTTGAGTGCAGATCACGCTCCAGTTATTTTCTTGAACCATGCTGCTTGTACTCTGCTGAGCTGTCTCATGCCTCATCCTTGACATTTTTCTCTAATTGGTGCTGCTCCATTTTATTAAAAAAAAATCAAATCTTTAGTGTGACGTGTTTCCACCCTTACCCAAATTTACATTGGTTGCAAACACTATACAATTACACAAAGGAGCCTTTCAGAGATAGTAAACAGTTGTGTGCAGTGTTCACTCTAGTCTGTGAGGTTTTTTTTTTTGATTTCAGATCACGCTAGTTAGTTCTTGAACCACTGCTGCTTGTACTCTGCTGAGTGTCTCATTCCCTCATCCTTGACATTTTTCTCTAATTGTGCTGCTCCATTCTTTTTAAAAAAAAAGTCATTATGTGAGTGCTTCCATCCGTACCCAAATACATTGGTTGCAAACATATAAATTACACAAAGGGCCTTTTCCCAAGATAGTGAACAGTTGTGTGCAGTGTTTACTTAGTCGGAGGTTTTTTTTTTTTTTGGAGTGCAGATCCGCTCCAGTTAGTTCTTAACCACTGTTTGCTTGTACTTGCTGAGCGTGTTCACTGCCTCATCCTTGACCTTTTTCTCTAATTGTTGCTGCTACATTCTATTTCAAATAATTCAAATCAATTACTGTGACGTGTTTCCCATCGTATCAAATACATTGGTTGCAAAAAATATAGAAGTACACAAACGGGCCTTTCAAGCTACTGAACAGTTGTGTGCAGTGTTTACTGTAGTCAGAGGTTTTCATTTTTGGGGGTGCAGATCCCGCTCCAGTTAGTTCTTAACCACTGCTGCTTGTACTCTGTGAGCGTGTCTCACTGCCTCATCCTTGACATTTTTTCTCTAATTGGTGCTGCTCCATTCTATTTCAAATAACTCAAATCTATTAGTGTGATGAGCTTCCATCCGTATATAATACATTGGTTGCAAACAGCCTTTTTGTTAAGGTACAGTATTATATCGACATTGTACAGGTGTCGCTATTCAGTCTGATTAACTAGATATCATTCACCTTTTCTATCAGTTGTCGTTGTTTCAGCAAAACTTGCAGGTATATTTTTAAAGCTATTGTGACTATGCACTATTACTTTAAAAGGTAATGCATGGTTTGTTACCGATTCTCATTTTTACATGATGGACCTTTATGTATGGGTTGTTAAATTTGAAATTTTAAATATGTATTTTTTGAAATGACACAAATATAAGTAATGTTGAGGGGGACTAGTCCTACATCCATTGTTTGCACAATATTACAGGTGTACATCACGTCCCTTAATCAACAATGGATTCTTAAATTTTACTTGTATGCTTTTATTTAAAACCCAAGAACATGAAGGCTAACCTTCGCACTGCAGCTGTTGTCAAAGTTAAACCCCACATTATGCACTTCCAACATTGCAGCATTTGAGTCATGATGTGAGTTGGATTTGTCTAATTATGGAGTGACAAGGTTCACCATCAGTACCCTATAGCATAAGTAGGCTTTTGTGTTAGCTTTGTGTTCCACATGTGGATATCTGCAGTAATATGTCACAATTATTTTGTTACGATTTTTGACAAAGACTAATAATTTTATGGTTTTAAAGGTGACGTTTCACTTGTTTACAGCTTAGAAATAAGGGTGTAGCCTCTTATCTATTGTGTTTGCAGTAGCCACTTTAACATGTCATGTTTTTTTCAACATGTGTAGCTACCTAGCAGTAATTTTTGCCGGACACACCCGCAGGGGAACAACAGGCGTTACTGAACCCCACAAACACATCAGCGATTGTTTTGATCTGTGCATCCAACACTTTGAGCAGCAACTGCCAGTGTTGTAGCTCAGGCAGTAGAGTTCAGGTGGTAGAAAAAATGAACATAACAGGAGACATGGATAACGTTGCCAACCAGTTATTTTAATCTGAAACCGGACAGGCAAATTCCCTGTGAGATCCATGCCTTGTTCATTTTCAGAAAAGTAAGCCGGTCTACTTATCGGAGGATAGTCGCATGTACGGTCTGTTAGTACACCACCTGCAGCATAAAGAAGCACTCCGATAATACACTGGCAGCAGGGCAAGCCAGCACCTCCAATGCTACTGGCTAAGCTCTGGCCATGTATCCAGCTTAAACGGTGTGATGAGGCTTTGAAAGGGTTGCCCCGGGTTGCGGGGGTCTAGGAGGGTGGCACCCAAAAATTTAGACGTGGGGGAGAATGGGCGATGCGGCGGTCGTTTCTCAGGCACTGCGCTGGAAAACAACCATGGGGCTGCGATCCCAACTGGCCAAGAAACCTGTTCCCCGCAAGAGGCGTATCCGGGCCCGTTGCATCACCCCCCCTGCCCTTTTTCTATGACTAGAGGTTGTGTACCTCCCCTGGAGCGATGTCTTCCCCCCCCATTGATCCCCCTATTTCCCCCCCACCCAAAATGAGCCCCGGGCCCGGCCCCTTTTTGAGGAACACGTTGCGCTGGGGCTGTCCAGAAGGTGACGGGGAATTTTGGGCTCCTCATTCCCCCCTTTTAAAAAAACCCCATCCCCTTTTGGGTTGCATTGTTTTTTGAAGCAGGGGAGATAAGGGGGCAGTTGGCTGGCCCAGGCATCTCTGCCCCTCGAAACCGCGTTTACTATCAAAGCCCCAAAAGTGGCAGATGTCCTTATAGAGTCCCTTTGCCGTTTACACGGTGCCCCCCCATTATTAAAATCCCCAAATTTAAAGTACTGGGTTTCACCCCCAAAGTTCCCCAGTGCACACCCCCCACATCTCCCCCCTCTTTTATTTTATCGGTAAGCTGCTGCGCTCTGCAAACGGGCCCTTTTGGAAAAAACCCCCCATTAACCCCCACCTCCCACTCCCGACTACAAGACTTCTCCCGTGCGCGAAATCCTCTGGAATGCTTTTACCCCAAGAAATTGGGGGCTATCCGAATTGCTTTGGGTTTTAGGCGTCCCTTAAAACCCCATTTGTTCAGAGCGGGCCCTTTTACATTCAAATAATCAAAATCATTCTATGGTAAGCCCCGTGTGTGTAGCCCATTTACTATCTCCATCCAATTTTTTCACTCCCTCAAAATGGTGGACCTCATTGTAAATACCCATTGTATATAAAACCTGTACTTTGTATCTCCCACCCCCCATTTTTTAGATTGTAAGCGTCACGAGCGGGGGGGGGTTATATTGCTTTAATTATTTTTATTGTTAAAGTTGTTTTTTTTGACCCTTTTTTTCTGAAACTGTTTTAAAATGTAAAAGGGCCCTTTTCCAAAAATGGTTTTTTTGAGGCCCCTCGGATTTTGGTGGGTTAAAAAAACGGGTTGCGCCGATGCGTATTTTTTCGGGTTTGGTTTTTTGCCACACAACCGCCTCCCAAAAAAAAAACGTTAATTTCCCCGGTTTTGTCCAGGCCGGAAAGTTCAAAGGGGAAAACCGGCAAAACCGCAAAAAACGGCCCCTGGAAAATGCGGGCCATCCAGGCGGCCTTTAATGCCCAAAATTCCAATTCAAAAAAACCGCAACCGGGCACATTTTTGGCGGGTTGGGGGGTTTCCCGGGGGGCCCAGGCGCCCCCAAAATTTTGGAAAGAACCCTAAAGCCCGGGGAGTTGGGGCCAAAAAAATGTTCTTTATTATTTTAGAGGCCCGCCCGTGTGGTTTGATTAAGGGAAATTAATTTAGGCGGCCTGTTGCGTTTCCAAAGGGGTGTGCCCCCATACTCCCAAAAGGTAAAAATTTAAAGGGTTTCCCCTGGGGGTTTTAGACTGCCGCAAACCGGACACTGTAAGCTGCAGTGGAGTGTGGAGACATGGAGCAACTGTGGAGGAAATTACAACCGGCGTCAGGAGGAAGAGTGGAGACATTTGGAGCGGGAAGCAGAGCGACAAAGGGAGCAGCGAGAAACCCTAAAACTTCGCCAACGTCACCTGGAGAAGGACCGGGCAGATAAGGACCGGATGAGAAAGGATAAAGGAACCCTGAGTGAGCCGCGGCGTAAGGGTGCAGTACGGAGCTTTAAATTGAAAGGTGGGTGGGGCTTCATCAAGGAGCCTGGACTTTATTTAGAAGTCTTTGTGACCCCGGCGGGACGTGGAGGCTCACCTCCCAGAAGTACACACCGGGGAGGACCTGTTGCCAGGAGACTTGGTGACTTACACCCGACACTGGGGTTACAATGGGTGGTACGCCCTAAATGTTACCAGGTGCGACCCCTACTCCCCAGTGTGTCAGAACCTGTGAGACCCTCGAAGCCTTCAGCCTCCCACATCCAGGCCTCTGCAAAAAGTGCCCACCCCACGCCGTAAATCTCCCCAGCCTCCCTCAGTGGTCTCCTCAGCAGCCCCAGCTATGGACATGATAAGTATAGCTGGCCCGTACCCGGCGCCTGTTAGGCCCCCTGGGGTTTCGTACAGTCCGTGACATAGGGCTCCAGACCCGGAGATAGATGAAAGAGGTGGCCACACAGACCCAGATAGCGGGTCACGACTTGACTGTACAGGTCACACGACGTCATCAGGTCCTGGTGGTCCTTGGTGTCTCGGATGTTTGGCAAGCACCAGAAGAGTACCAGGTGGTACCTGGAACACCCCTGCCAAAGAAGTCTAAATAACCCGGACAGGGTCCCTGTATGTAAATAAATAGTTAAATTGTTTATGTACCCGGACGGGTGAATGTTCCAAAAAATTTTTTTTAATTTAATAAAAAAAAAAAAAACACAGTTTTCATTTCTTTTATTACTGTCTCATCCTGCTGCGACGCCATCGATCTCCTGTAAAAAAATGAAAAAAAAAAAAAAAAAAGTATACCACCTGACCGACGCAGTCCATAGTAACGAGTGTCCCACGACGATCCAGCTCTGCTACATCAGAATGACAGGCAGAGCCTGTCATCCCGGCGCAGCACAGCTGATTACCTGCTTCCCCGGCGGTGACGTCATCGGACTGGTTTACGGCCGGGATTACCCTGCAGTCACTGCAGTTAATCGCGAAAAACTGCATGTGACCGCCAGGGAGAAGATAATGGCGGCCATCAAGCAGTCCAGGACGTGACCGCCGGAGATCTTCTGCCAGGTAAGTGCCGCTGACTCCTGACAGACCCGAACGACGGACACTCACAGTGACAGTGACAAATCCGATTCCGGTATTCGATAAGACGAAAATATCGAAACAAATTATCGAAAGGCCGATAGAGCTAATATCGGCCGATAGCCGATATTTGCATTATCGTATCGCTCAACACTAGTACTGACGCCTCCTTGTAAAACAAAAACTTTGTAAGCATAAAAAACTGCACTAAGTAAAAGTTATATGCTTCAGTCAGCATATGTCTATTAGAGCAACATCCAGGCACAATTTAAACCCTTTCACCCTCCACTCCCAGCCTGTTTTCACCTTCCTGACCAGGCCAAATTTTACAATTCTGACCAGAGTTATTTAATGGCTACGGTCAGTATTTGGTCAGCATTTCACATCAGTATTTGTAAGCCGAAACCAGGAGTGGATCAAAAATGCAGAGATGGTGATATGCTTCTATTATACTTTTCCTCAGATTGTTCCTCACCTGGTTTTGGATTACAAATACTGAGGTAAAATACTGACCAAATATTGAATGTGTGACTGTTGCCTAAGGGGTAATACGTAGAGTTGAGCATTCCGATACGGCAAGTATCGGGTATCGGCCGATATTCGCTGTATCGGAATTCCGATACTTAGTTCCGATATTTTTCATATATCGTATACCGGAATCGGAAATTCCCATAATTCTTTGAGAGGCAATGTGATTTTAGTCAGCCAATGAGGAATCCTAAGAAGTGTGGGCACATCCTGTAATGCTGCGGTCATGTTAACTAATGGCATGGCTGTGATTGGATGCTGAAATGATGTCAGAATGCACTATAAAAGGCGCCGCCGCCATTTTAGCGTCACTGTGCTGTGAATTCAGTTAGGGACAGAACGCTGCTCTGCTGACTCTGAGGGACAGTTTAGAGATTGCGATTTAGTGTACTGTGCTTTAGGCAGGCTAGTTTACCAATCGCTGTGTAAAGCTTCCTTTTGCCTTGCAGTGTTGTTTTAACAGCTCTGTGCAAGGTGTGTGTGTGAGAGTGCAGGTGACGCTGCAGTTTGCTCTGCATCCAATGCTGTTTGTAGGCATCTGCACGTGTCACTCACAGACTATTTTTTTTTTCTTTAGTGTAATTCTTGCTGCTCCATTCAATTGAAATTATAGTGTGACGCGCCTTCCATCCGTATACAATACATTGGTTGCAAACACTATAGAAGTACAGAAAGGAGCCTTTCAGAGATAGTGAACAGTTGTGTGCAGTGTTCACTCTAGTCTGTGAGGTTTTTTTTTTTTTCAGTGCAGATCACGCTCCAGTTAGTTCTTGAACCACTGCTGCTTGTACTCTGCTGAGCGTGTCTCACTGCCTCATCCTTGACTTTTTTCACTAATTGGTGCTGCTCCATTCTATTTAAAAAAAATCAAATCTATTAGTGTGACGTGCTTCCATCCGTATCCAATACATTGGTTGCAAACACTATAAAGTACACAAAGGAGCCTTTCAGAGATAGTGAACAGTTGTGTGCAGTGTTCACTCTAGTCTGTGAGGTTTTTTTTTTTTTGAGTGCAGATCACGCTCCAGTTAGTTCTTGAACCACTGCTGCTTGTACTCTGCTGAGCATGTCTCATTGCCTCATCCTTGACATTTTTCTCTAATTGGTGCTGCTCCATTCTATTTAAAAAAAAATCAAATCTATTAGTGTGACGTGCTTCCATCCGTATCCAATACATTGGTTGCAAACACTATACAATTACACAAAGGAGCCTTTCAGAGATAGTGAACAGTTGTGTGCAGTGTTCACTCTAGTCTGTGAGGTTTTTTTTTTTTGAGTTCAGATCACGCTCCAGTTAGTTCTTGAACCACTGCTGCTTGTACTCTGCTGAGCATGTCTCATTGCCTCATCCTTGACATTTTTCTCTAATTGGTGCTGCTCCATTCTATTAAAAAAAAATGAAATCTATTAGTGTGACGTGCTTCCATCCGTATCCAATACATTGGTTGCAAACACTATACAATTACACAAAGGAGCCTTTCAGAGATAGTGAACAGTTGTGTGCAGTGTTCACTCTAGTCTGTGAGGTTTTTTTTTTTTTGAGTGCAGATCACGCTCCAGTTAGTTCTTGAACCACTGCTGCTTGTACTCTGCTGAGCGTGTCTCACTGCCTCATCCTTGACCTTTTTCTCTAATTGTTGCTGCTACATTCTATTTCAAATAATTCAAATCAATTACTGTGACGTGCTTCCATCCGTATCAAATACATTGGTTGCAAACAATATAGAAGTACACAAACGGGCCTTTCACAGCTACTGAACAGTTGTGTGCAGTGTTTACTGTAGTCAGAGGTTTTCATTTTTGGAGTGCAGATCCCGCTCCAGTTAGTTCTTCAACCACTGCTGCTTGTACTCTGCTGAGCGTGTCTCACTGCCTCATCCTTGACATTTTTCTCTAATTGGTGCTGCTCCATTCTATTTCAAATAACTCAAATCTATTAGTGTGATGAGCTTCCATCCGTATATAATACATTGGTTGCAAACAGCCTTTTTGTTAAGGTACAGTATTATATCGACATTGTACAGGTGTCGCTATTCAGTCTGATAACTAGATATCATTCACCTTTTCTATCAGTTGTCGTTGTTTCAGCAAAACTTGCAGGTATATATTTAGCTATTGTGACTATGCACTATTGACTTTAACAAGGTAATGCATGAGTTTTGTTACCGATTCTCATTTTTACATGATGGACCTTTATGATATGGGTTGTTAAATTTGTAATTAAATATGTATTTTTTGAAATGACACAAATATAAGTAATGTTGAAGAGGACTAGTCCTACATCCATTGTTTGCACAATATTACAGGTGTACATCACGTCTCTTAATCAACAATGGATTCTTAAATTTACTTGTATGCTTTTATTTAAAAGCCAAGAACACTGAAGGCTAACCTTCGCACTGCAGCTGTTGTCAAAGTTCAACCCACATTATGCACTTCCAACATTGCAGCATTTGAGTCATGATGTGAGTTGGATTTGTCTAAATTATGGAGTGACAAGGTTCACCATCAGTACCCTATAGCATAAGTAGGCTTTTGTGTTAGCATTTGTGTTCCACATGTGGATATCTGCAGTAATATGTCACAATTATTTTGTTACAGACTTGTGACAAAGACTAATAATTTTATGGTTTTAAAGGTGACGTTTCACTTGTTTACAGCTTAGAAATAAGGGTGTAGCCTCTTATCTATGTGTAGCAGTAGCCACTTTAACATGTCATGTTTTTTTCAACATGTGTAGCTACCTAGCAGTAATTTTTGCCGGACACACAGCAGGGGAACAGCAGGCGTTACTGAACCCCACAAACACATCAGCGATTGTTTTGATCTGTGCATCCAACACTTCTGAGCAGCAACTGCCAGTGTTGTAGCTCAGGCAGTAGAGTTCAGGTGGTAGAAAGATGAACATAACAGGAGACATGGATAACGTTGCCAACCAGTTATTTAATCTGAAACCGGACAGGCAAATTCATGTGAGATCCATGCCTTGTTCATTTTCAGAAAAGTAAGCCGGTCTACATTATCGGAGGATAGTCGCATGCTACGGTCTGTTAGTACACCACCTGCAGCACTAAAGAAGCACTCCGATAATACACTGGCAGCAGGGCAAGCCAGCACCTCCAATGCATACTGGCTAAGCTCTGGCCATGTATCCAGCTTAGAGACCCAAAACTTGAATGGGGAAGAGCCGTCTGGGAGTACACTGAGAGGCCAAGACATGTAGTCTGTCACCATTTTACGGAAACTTTGCCTCCTGCTGACTGGAGCCGTCTCGGATGGTGTAGACATTGGTGGCGCTGCCACAAAACTTTGCCACATTTGGAACATACTGGTCTTGCTGTTGTGAATGTGCTAGAAATGAATTCTGAGCAGAAGCTCCCTCTGGTGGTTACAAACAGTACTGAACTATCCAATGAAGATTGTGAAGATTGGAGATCAGGTGTTACTGACTGGTCTTATATAAGGGAGGTTCCCTCCCATCAGGGTTGACGGTGATCAATTGTTCTGGTCTCATCTTTGATTCCTGTACACTTTGTAGCTTGCTGTTTCGTGCCTGCATCTTTTTCTAACAGATAAGACATTTTCTTCTTTTATTTTTTTTTGTTTTTTTTTTTGCATTTTGTCCTGCACTTCTGTGGGGGTCTGCTGGGTCCCCTTGGGGGGCTTGTGCTCCTCTCAGTTTAGTTCAGCCACTGTTGTTTGTTCATTTTCCTTTTCCACTTTTTTCTGTGGCTGCTGTTTAGTTTTTGTTACACCAGAGAACTAATTTAGGTGCTAGAGGTCTTGTCATCTCAGGTGTTTTTGTAATTGGTAGAGTTGGTACTTTTCAGGGTTTTTTGTGATTGCATAAAGTTCCCTTCCTATCCTTTTCTATTTATGAAGTTTGAGCCCCAACGTTTGCTCATACTATTTTCTGTCTGTGTCAGTATTTCTTCTTGTCTAACCGCCATTACATGTTTGGGGGCTTTCTATGTTCTTTGTGGATCTGCTCCGGGGCAGATAGCTTTCCTCTTTCTATCTTTAGGTGTAGTTAGCTTCTCAGGCTGTGACGAGGCGTCTAGGACCAACGTAGGTACGCTCCACGGCTGCCTTTAGTTGTGGTGGTTAGTCAGGGTACTGCAATCCCATAGATTCCAACCTCTCTGGTGTATTGCCTTTTTTGCCTGCTCTCCTCAGCTACCAAATCATAACATCTTGCCCTGTGCAGAGGCGCTGCTTGTGCTCCCTCTTGTTGCAGAGCTGTCTCCACTGCCTCGACGCACAGAGCTGCTTTGTAAAGCAGTAGTAGCAGCAGTGCTCTCGGCTGGAATGGAGAACATTATGGATTGCACCAGTGTGTCTTGGTACTCCCGCATTTTACGCTCCCGGTTCAACGGTGTGATGAGGCTTTGTAAGTTGTCCCGGTAGCGAGGGTCTAGGAGGGTGGACACCCAATAATCAGACGTGGTGAGAATGTGGGCGATGCGGCGGTCGTTTCTCAGGCACTGCAGCGTGAAATCAACCATGTGCTGCAGACTCCCAACTGGCCAAGAAACACTGTCCCCTGCAAGAGGCGTCATCTCTGCCTGCTCTGCATCACCCCACCCTCGCTATACATACTGACTAGAGCGTTGTGTACCTCCCTCTGGAGCGATGTCTTCCTCCTCCATTGACTCCTCCTCATCCTCCTCACAAAGTGAGCCCTGCCCAGCCCTTTGTGAGGAACCACGTTGCGCTGACTGTCCAGAAGGTGACGGAATTTGTGACTCCTCATCCTCCACCTCTTCCAAAACCTCATCCCTTTGTGCTTGCATTGTTTTTTGAAGCAGGCAGATAAGGGGGACAGTCAGGCTGACTAGTGCATCATCTGCACTCGCCATCCGCGTTGACTCATCAAACGCACGCAAAATGTGGCAGATGTCCTTCATAGAGTCCTTCGCCAGTCCTTACACTGGCTGCCCATTCATTATAGTATCCAATTCAAAGTACTGGTTGTCACCCACAAAGCTCTCCACAGTGCAGCACCCCCCTACATCTCCTCCCTCATTTCTATCTATCGGCCTAACCGACTGCTGCGCTCTGCAAACGACCTTCGACTAACCTCTACACTAATCCGTACCTCCCACTCCCGACTACAAGACTTCTCCCGTGCTGCGCAAATCCTCTGGAATGCTGTACCCCAAGAAATTAGGACTATCCGCAATTAGCATGGTTTCAGGCGCTCCCTCAAAACACATTTGTTCAGAGCGACCTATCACATTCACTAATCAAAGTCATTCTATGTGTAAGTCTGTGTGTGTAGCCCATTCACTATCTCCATCCATCCATCACTCCCTCAAAATGGCTGGACCATCATTGTAAATACATCATTGTATATAAACACCTGTACTTTGTATCTCCCCCACCTCATTGTAGATTGTAAGCTGTCACGAGCAGGGGCGGCTTATATTGCTTTAATTATTGTATTGTTAACGTTGTTACTTATGACTTGTGTTCTGAAACTGTTAAACTGTAAAGCGCTGCGGAATATGTTGGCGCTATATAAATAAAGATTATTATTATTATAGAGGCCCAGTCAGTAGTGGTGAAGTGTGAACGGCGCAAATTGCGAGTTGATTGCGCCTGATGCAGCTGATACTCCATTACTGTTGGCTGC
This sequence comes from Oophaga sylvatica, assembly GCA_033576555.1. Classification (NCBI taxonomy): domain Eukaryota; kingdom Metazoa; phylum Chordata; class Amphibia; order Anura; family Dendrobatidae; genus Oophaga; species Oophaga sylvatica. Next base: position 21,110 of record JARQOD010008720.1, read on the forward strand.
TGCTCACACAACCGCTCCAACATATGTAACGTGGAATTCCACCTGGGGGTACGTCACATATGATGCGATGTTCAGGAAGGCGAAATCTGCGTTGCAGAGCTGCAATCAGCGATCTGGCCATGCTGGAACGTCGCAAGTGAGCGCACTCTAGGCGGACCTTGTGCAGCAGTGCATCAAGATCCGGATAGTCCCTCAAAAAACTCTGCACGACCAAGTTGAGCACATGTGACAGACATGGTATGTGAGTGAGGTTGCCAAGGCCCAGAGCTGCCACCAGATTTCGGCCATTGTCACACACTACCAAGCCTGGCTGGAGATTCGCTGCCAAAAACCACACGTCGCTCTCCTGCTTGATGGCATTCCAGAGCTCCTGCGCTGTGTGGCTTCGATTCCCCATGGAAATTAATTTCAGGACGGCCTGTTGACGTTTGGCCACGGCTGTGCTCATATCGGTCGCAACAGGTAACTGTTCACGGGTCCATGTGGAGGTAGACCGTGACGGCTCCTGCAGCGATGATTCTGAGGAACTGGAGTAGGAGGAGGAGTCAATGTGTACAGACTTGATTCCTGCAATCCTTGGAGTTGGCAGAACACGTACAGCGCCACTCGCAAGATCAGTACCCGGCTCCACAATATTGACCCAATGGGCAGTGAGAGAAAGGTATCGTCCCTGGCCATGGGTGTTAGAACCCTCTTGTTAGGTTTTGTTTCAGTTAGCTGGTCACATGACCTTTTTTCCCTATTTAGTCTGGCTCCGCCCTTCTGGCTTTGCTTGACTTCATTGTATTATCTACTGTTAAGCTAGCCGGGTGATTAGGTGCCTTACTCAGTCAGTTTTGCTTGATGTTAGGATCTCAAAGTATTTTGTTTTCTGTTTAATTATCCCTGCTACAATTTCTGTTAGGAGGTGTCCACCTTTTCTCCCAGTCCCTAGATCTTGTAGGGATTCCTCCCTCGCAACTATAGGTCTTCGTTCAGACTAGCTGAGGACTTTAGCGTGTCTGGTCGCAGGATCAGGTTCCCCGTTACATCGTAGGGATTCAGCTTAGTTCTATTGTAGGGACAGAATTCCCTTCTTTCCTTAGTGGTTGTAGCAGATCATAACAATGGGTACTGGTCCACGCATCGGTGGTCAGGTGGACCTTGCTACTGAGGGCGTTTAGTAGCGCATGTTTAATTTTTCCCTCAACATGCTTTTGCAGACCAGGTACGGCTTGCCTGCTGAAATGAAATCGGCTTGGCACATTGTATTGTGGGACTAACAATGATATTAAGTTACGGAAACTGTCTGTCTCCACCAGCCTGAATGACAGCATTTCAAGGGACAGGAGTTTTGCAATGCCAGCATTCAGAGCCTGTGCTCGTGGATGGTTTGCCCAGTATGGCCGTCTTTTATCCCATGCCTGTGCTACCGATGGCTGTTTTGTGGCCTGGGAGTGTGAGGATGACAGGGAACTTGCTGCTGTGTGTGGAGTAACACTTTGTCTCTGGACAACAGTAACCGAGGTTCTTCCATGGCGATCCTGTGAGGAAGCAGCACCAGCTGTGTGTGAGCTCGATGAAGAGGCTTCAACACAACCTGAAGATGTAGGTGCTGCTGTAGGTTGGCATACATCTCCAGTGTGTCTTTGTAACTCAACTACGTGCTTTGTCCGCACATGTTTCCACATATTAGTGGTATTGAGGTTACTGACACTTTTACCTATTTTTAATTTTTGATTACACAGCTTGCATTTGACATAGCAAATATCATCTGCAAGTGTGTCAAAAAAGGACCACGCAGTGCAAGTCCTGGGAGCGCACGTTTTGACTTTTGGAAGACAACTGCTCCGAACAGGTGCCAAACTGGAGGCTACAGTCTGCAGCCTAACTCTCCCTCCTGTTTGTACCGTTGGGGCAATGTCTTCCTCTATCTTCCTTCTATCACTAACCACTTCTCTAGGCCTCTCACAGCTTTCAACCAAAGTACTGGTTCTCAGCCACAAAGCTATCCACAGTGCTGCACCCCCCCTACATCTCCTCCCTCATTTCTATCTATCGGCCTAACCGACTGCTGCGCTCTGCAAACGACTTTCGACTAACCTCTGCACTAATTCGTACCTCCCACTCCCGACTCCAAGACTTCTCCGCGCTGCGCCAATCCTCTGGAATGCTGTACCCCAAGAAATTAGGACTATCCACAATTTGCATGGTTTCAGGCGCTCCCTCAAAACACATTTGTTCAGAGCGGCCTATCACATTCACTAATCAAAGTCATTCTATGTATTCTGTGTAAGTGTGTGTGTGTGTGTGTGTGTGTCTAGCCCATTTACTATCTCCATCCCTCACTCCCTTAAGATGGCTGGACCATCATTGTAAATGCACCATTGTATATAAACACCTATACTTTGTATCTCCCCCACCTCATTGTAGATTGTAAGCTGTCACGAGCAGGGGCGACTTATTTTGCTTAAATTATTGTATGGTTAACGTTGTTACTTATGACTTGTGTTCTCAAACTGCTAAACTGTAAAGCGCTGCGTAATATGATGGGGCTATATAAATTAATATTATTATTATTATTCCTCTGAGCTGCTCCCAAAACCTTCCTGTTCCTCACGCCATGTTGGGTCTTGGATAGTGTTGAGCGATACGATACCGCAAGTATCGGGTATCGGCCGATATTAGCTGTATCGGACTTTCGATATTGACTTTCGATATTTCCCATATATCGTATACCGGAATCGGAATTGTCACTGTCACTGTGAGTGTCCGTCGGTCGGGTCTGTCAGGAGTCAGCGGCACTTACCTGGCAGAAGATCTCCGGTGGTCACGGCCTGGACTGGTTGATAGCCGCCATCATCTTTCCCCGGCGGTCACATGCAGTTTCTCGCGATAACTGCAGTGACTGCTGGGTAATCCCGGCCATAAAGCAGTCAGTCCGATGACGTCACCGCCGGGGAAGCAGGTAATCAGCTGTGCTGCGCCGGGATGACAGCCTCTGCCTGTCATTCCGATGTAGCAGAGCTGGATCGTCGTGGGACAGTCGTTACTATGGACTGCGTCGGACAGGTGGTATACTGTTGGTTTGTTTTTTTCCTTTTTTTACAGGAGATCGATGGCGTCGCAGGAATGAGAGTATAATAAAAGAAATGAAAACTGTGTTGTCTCTTTTATTTCATTAAAATACTTTTTTCTTGCTGTGTCTTTTTTTATACATTTAAAAACTTTGGGATTAATAATGGATCGGTGTCTTATTGACACCTCTCCATTATTAACCGGGCTTATTGTCACCGTGCAATCAACGGTGACATTAACCCCTTATTACCCCACTTGCCACCGCTACAGGGCAGTGGGAAGAGCCGGGTAAAGTGCCACAATTGGCACATCTTTTGATGCGCCAAATGTGGGGCTGCTGTAGCCTGGTATTATCAGGCTGTTGAGGGCCAAAATCCAAGGGCCTTGACAGTCTTTTAATACCAGGCCGCAGCAGTCTGCATTTTACTTGGCTGGTTAACAAAATAGGGGGACCCCTACGCCGTTTTTTTTTTCGAGGGGATCCCCTATTTTTGTTAACCAGCCAAGCTAAGCAGACTGCTGTGGCCTGGTATTATCAGGCTGGCAAGGTCCATGGATATTGGCTCATTACCAGCCTGAAAAACCAGGGCTCAGCAGTCTGCTTCATCTGGCTGGTTAACAAAAATAGGGTGGACCCCACGCCAATTTTTTTTCGAGGGGATCCCTTATTTTTGTTAACCAGCAAAGATAAGCAGACTGCTGTGGCCTGGTATTATCAGGCTGGCAAGCAGGGTCGGACTGAGGCACCGGGACACCGGAGAAACCTACGGTGGGCCCCAGCTCCTGCGTGGTGGGCCCTGATTTGAAAGGATAGGTCACGGGGCAGAGGGGGTGGTGGCCCCGGGGCCCGCGCTCTGAGGGGGCCCACCCGGAGCTATGATACAGTTACATTCTGCGGCAGAGCAGGGAGAATCGCTCTCCCTGCTCTGCCGCCCGGAAGCTATGGGGCCTGAACAGGCGTTGCGGGGGCCCGGTGCCAGCAGTGGGCCCCCCACCCGTCATCGGAGGGTCAACTGTATCGGCATCCAGCCGATAAAGCTGACCGCATAGAGAGAGAAGGAGCGAGCGCTCCTTCTCTCCCATAATCCCCCTCTCAGCGTATGACAGCGGGCGCAATAACATCACCTGCCGGCGCCGCTGTCAGACGCTGAGAGGGAGAACAGTGAGCAGCACAGGAGCCGGGAGGTGAGTATTTTTTTATTTTTTTTTAATGGGGGTGCAGTCGAGTCCTGGCTGGAGAAGTCGTCATGTCGATGTGGGCCAGATGGAAAAGACATGAAAAGTGAACAATTCCATTAGAAAGAACATCAGCGGTAAGTCATTATCTGTACCTGTGCTGTAATCTATATGTTCTGTAGGACTGGTATTATTTAACACATACCATATGGCGGTAATATCAATATTGGTCTTTTTATATATAGATTATTTTGGCCAACAGCGCGGTCATTTGCTGAGGTTCTCTGATGATGGGCCCACTCAGAAGTTTTGCCCCCACTAAACCAAAACCCTAGCTACGCCTATGGCTCTCTCTCTAGTCTTTCTTTCTCGCTCTCTGTTCTTTCCTTCTCGCTCTCTGTTCTTTTTTCTCTCTGTACTTTCTTTCTCTCTTTTCTTTCTTTCCTCTCTTTCTTTCTCTGTTTGTTCTTTCTCTCTCGCTGCTCTTTCTTTCTTTTCCTCAGTACCAGCCACTGTGCCCTCATTACCAGTCAGTGTGATCAGCAGTGCTAAATGGTTACGCTTGGGGCGAGGATATGGGTGTGATTAGCTGTGAAATGGGTGTTGTCGGGGCGTGGCCTAAAATTTTCAGCGGCGCGCAACACGCGCCGCAGCCTTTAATCCTCTTTCCTGTCTTCCAAATTTGGGAGGTATGCTGTATGACCTCCCTACAACTTCTGGCCATGCTCCTGATGAGCGCGACGGATGGTCTCGTGAGGGATCTCCTCCCACACCTGGACTAAAGCATACACCAACTCCTGGACAGTCTGTGGTGCAACGTGGCATGGCCTAAAATTTTCTGCAGCATGCACAGCGTGCCACAGCCTTTGTCCCTCTTTCCCTTATTCAAAGGTTGGGAAGTATGATGTTGGGCCGCAATAATATATTTTCTCTGGTGGGCCCAAGGTACTCCAGTCCGACGCTGCTGGCAAGGTCCATGTATGTTGGCTCCTTAACAGCCTTAAATACCATGCCTCAGCAGCAGGGGCGTACATATAAATCATGGGGCCCCATAGCAAAAGTCTGAATGTTCCCCACCCCCCCAAAAAAAAAACCCAGAGGCATTGTAAATGTAAAGTGCCAGCACAGTGAGGGAAGTTGAGTCGCACAGAGACAGGGGTTTTGGGGGTACTCGGCACCGATCACGTCGACTTCTATGGGGGATGTCACGAGTAGCACAGCTCGGTCCGTGACCTGGGCGATCACTGGAATGTGGGATATTTCCAGGGGATGATAGAATGTTCGTGTAGTTTGTCGTGACGCCACCTGTAGTACCTGGTCAGGGTGTCCAGCGCTGCTGTGCAGGTCCTCTGGAAGGGATGGTGTAGTGCAGGTAGGTGATAAGTCTTCTACAGGTAACACGCTATCCTTCCAGGGCAGATAGATGTGAGATAGAGCAATGGTGCAGAGTGATGTAGCAGAGTGGACTATGCGACGTAGTAAGAAAGCAGGAAACACTTCAAGTTAAACGTTGCATAATAAAATTTTTAATAATAACATTACAAAAGTGCAAATAGCATTACTGCCGAAGTTCGTTGAGACTTCTTAGGACTACCCCCACCGGGGTAACTTCACAGTGTCCTTTACTTGTGCTTGTGGAGGACCCGCTCCAAACCTCCAACTGTGGTCTTGGGTGGGCTGCAAGACTTTCCTTGAGCAGACCTCACTTTCGACCACACCAAACGGGTTTTTAGTTTCTGAGGTAGTTGAAAATAGTGCACAGTTAAGTTTTTTGTAAAACCAAGATGGAGCACCGAAGTGCCAACTATTTACAGAAAAGTTTGTGAGCCAGTACAGTTCATGGCTTCAAAGTTCAACATTTTGATTACATTGAAACACCATTACCCAACCTGGGTATATAAAGGCAACAATAAACTTGTTCTTCTGAACATTCACCCGTCCGGGTACATCAAACCATTACCCAACCTGGGTAACATAGTAACATAGTAACATAGTTATTAAGGTTGAAGGAAGACTTTAAGTCCATCTAGTTCAACCCATATCCTATCCTAACCTGCCCTAACATGTTGATCCAGAGGAAGGCAAAAAAAAACCCAAGTGGCAAACCGTAAGCTTCACATTGGGGAAAAAAATTCCTTCCCGACTCCACATACGGCAATCAGACTAGCTCCCTGGATCAACGCTGTATCTAGGAAACTAGTGAATATAGCCTGTAATATTATACTTTTCAAGAAAGGCATCCAGTCCCCTCTTAAATTTTAGTAAGGAATCACTCATTACAACATTAGACGGCAGAGAGTTCCATAGTCTCACTGCTCTTACAGTAAAGAATCTGCATCTGTGATTATGGCTAAACCTTCTTTCCTCCAGACGTAGAGGATGCCCCCTCGTCCCCGTCACAGGTCTAAGAGTAAAAAGATCATTAGAAAGGTCTTTGTACTGTCCCCTCATATATTTGTACATTGTAATAAGATCTTCGTTTTTCCAAACTAAATAACCCCAAGTGTAATAACCTGTCTTGGTATTGCAGACCCCCCAGTTCTCTTATAACCTTGGTCGCTCTTCTCTGCACCCGCTCCAGTTCAGCTATGTCTTTCTTATACACCGGAGACCAGAACTGCACACAGTATTCTAAGTGTGGTCGCACCAGTGACTTGTATAGAGGTAAAATTATGTTCTCCTCATGAGCATCTATGCCTCGTCTAATGCATCCCATTATTTTATTTGCCTTGGCAGCAGCTGCCTGACATTGGCCACTAAATGTGAGTTTGTCGTCCACCCATACACCCAAGTCTTTTTCAGTGACAGTTTTGCCCAGTGTTTTTACAATTAAGCACATAATTATACATCTTATTTGTTCTACCCAAGTGCATGACCTTACATTTATCCCCATTAAAGCTCATTTGCCATTTATCAGCCCAAGCTTCTAGTTTACATAAATCCTCCTGTAATATAAAATTATCCTCCTCTGTATTTATTACCCTGCAGAGTTTAGTGTCATCTGCAAATATTGAAATACTACTCTGTATGCCTCCTACAAGGTCATTAATAAATATGTTAAAGAGAAGCGGCCCCAATACTGACCCCTGTGGTACCCCACTGCTAACCGTGACCCAGTCCGAGTGTGCTCCATTAATAACCACCCTTTGTTTCCTATCCATGAGCCAGTTCTTAACCCACTTACACATATTTTCCCCTATCCCCATTGTTCTCATTTTATGTATCAACCTTTTGTGTGGCACTGTCCATGAACACCACGTCCACTGTATTCTTGGTCCAGTCCTGAACTTACCCCTTCATAAAAGCTTATCAGATTAGTCTGACAAGAACGGTCCCTCGTAAACCCATGCTGATACTGTGTCATGAGGTTATTCAGCTTCAGATACTCCAATATAGTATCCCTTAAAAAACCCTCCAGGATTTTACCTACAGTAGATGTTAAGCTCACTGGCCTATAATTTCCAGGTTCAGTTTTTGCCCCCTTTTTGAATATTGGCACCACATTTGCTATACGCCAGTCCTGTGGTACAGACCCCGTTATTATGGAATCTTTAAAGATTAAAAATAAAGGTCTATCTATAACTGTACTTAATTCCTGCAGTACTCGGGGGTGTAATCCCATCCGGGCCCGGGGATTTGTCAATTTTAGTGATTTTTAGACGCCGCCGTACTTCCTGCTGGGTTAAGCCTGTGACATTTAATGGAGAAATTTTTTTATCTCTGATCATGTTATCTGTCATGGGATTTTCTTGTGTAAATACAGTTGAAAAAAAAGTCATTTAGCATATTGGCTTTTTCCTCATCCTCATCCACCATTTCACCCAGACTATTTTTAAGGGGACCAACACTATCATTTTTTTAGTTTCTTGCTATTTATGTAGTTAAAGAATATTTTCGGATTATTTTTACTTTCTCTGGCAATGAGTCTCTCTGCCTCAATCTTTGCTGTCTTGATTTGCTTTTTACAGAATTTATTCAGTCTTCTGTATTTATTTAATGCCTCTTCACTACCTACTTGCTTTAATTCCCTAAACGCTTTCTTTTTGTCCCTTATTGCGCCCCTTACAGCTCTATTTAGCCATAGTGGTTTCCTCCTAATTCTAGCATATTTATTCCCATAGGGTATATACTGTGCACAGGTCCTATTCAGGATACTAATAAACGTCTCACATTTTCTTTGTGTATTTTTTATGTCTCAGGATATCGTCCCAGTTTATTGCACCAAGATCATCTCTCATCCGTTGGAAATTTGCCTTCCTGAAGTTTAGTGTCCTTGTAACCCCTCGACTACACATCTTATTAAAGGATACATGAAAGCTTATTATTTTGTGATCACTATTACCCAAGTGACCCCCAACCCTTATATTTGATATGCGGTCTGGCCTGTTGGATAATATTAGGTCTAGCAGTGCCCCCCCTCTTGTTGGGTCCTGAACTAGTTGTGAAAGGTAATTGTCTCTCATAGTTGCCAAAAACTTATTACCTTTGCTGGAACTGCAGGTTTCTGTTCCCAAATGTATTTCAGGGTAGTTGAAGTCCCCCATAATAATGACTTCTCCTTGAGTTGCTGCTTCATCTATTTGCTTTACGAGGATATTCTCTGTTGCTTCCATTATTTTAGGAGACTTATAACAAACCCCTATCAATAATTTATTATTTTTCCCCCCTCCCCTAATCTCCACCCACAGAGACTCTACATCTTCATTAGATTCACAGATATCACGCAGGATGGGTTTTAAGGATGATTTTACATATAAACACACAACCCCCACCTCGCTTATTTTTACGGTCATTTCTAAACAGACTATAGCCCTGTAAATTAACCGCCCAGTCGTGGCTCTCATCCAGCCAAGTCTCAGATATCCCCACCATGTCATAATTATGTTCCAACAAAATTAATTCTAATTCCGCCATTTTGTTGGTGAGGCTTCTAGCATTAGTAAAACATGCACTTTATGTATCTCTCTGAACCGCTATTCTTTCTTAAATATTAACTGTTCTAACCCCACCCCCCATGCCACCCCCACCCCCAATTTCATTATTTGTGCCCAGGTCTCTATCTGTACTGCTTCCCCTCCTATAAAATGAATACCCTCCCCCCCAGTCCCTAGTTTAAAGACTCCTCCAACCTTCTAGCCATTTTCCTCCCCCAGCACAGCTGCACCCTCCCCATTGAGGTGCAGCCCATCCCTAGCATAGAACCTGTAGCCAACTGAGAAGTCGGCCCATTTTCTCCAGGAACCAAAACCCCTCCTTCCTACACCAATTCTTGAGCCACTTATTAACCTCCCTAATCTCCCATTGCCTCTCTGGTGTGGCACGTGTACCGGCAGTATTTCAGAAAATACCACGTTGGAGGTCCTTGCTTTAAGCTTGCAGCCTAATTCCCTGAAATCATCTTTAACCCCTTCACCCCCAAGGGTGGTTTGCACGTTAATGACCGGGCCAATTTTTTACAATTCTGACCACTGTCTCTTTATGAGGTTATAACTCTGGAACGCTTCAACGGATCTTCGCGATTCTGAGATTGTTTTCTCGTGACATATTGTACTTCACGTTAGAAGTAAAATTTCTTCGATATAACTTGCGTTTATTTTTGAAAAAAATGCAAATATGGCGAAAATTTTTAAAATTTTGCAATTTTCAAACTTTGAATTTTTATTCCCTTAAAACAGAGAAATATGTCACATAAAATAGTTAAGAAATAACATTTCCCACAATGTCTACTTTACATCAGCACAATTTTGGAACCAAATTTTTTTTTGTTAGGAAGTTATAAGGGTTAAAAGTTGACCAGCGATTTCTCATTTTTACAACAAAATTTACAAAGCCATTTTTTTTTAGGGACCACCTCTCATTTGAAGTCACTTTGAGGGGTCTATATGGCAGAAAATACCCAAAAGTGACACCATTCTAAAAACTGCACCCCTCAAGGTACTCAAAACCACATTCAAGAAGATTATTAACCCTTCAGGTGCTTCACAGGAACTAAAGCAACGTGGAAGGAAAAAAATGAATATTTAACTTTTTAGCCACAAAAATGATCTTTTTACAAACTTTTTTTTTATTTTCACAAGGGTAAAAGGAGAAAATGGACAAATAAGGTTGTTATGCAATTTCTCCTGAGTACGCCAATACCCAATATGTGGGGGAAAACCACTGTTTGGGCACACGGCAGAGCTCGTAGGGAAGGAGCGCCGTTTGACTTTTTCAAACTAAAATTGGCTGGAATTGAGATTGGACGCCATTCGTGTTTGGAGAGCCCCTGATGCGCCAAAAACAGTGGAAACCCCCACAAGTGACACCATTTTGGAAACTAGACCCCCTAAGGTACTTATCTAATACTGTTGTGAGCACTTTGAACTCCCAAGTGTTTCACAAAAGCTTATAATGCCTGGGTGTGAAAAAAAAAAAAACAATTTTCCACAAAAATGATTTTTTAAATCCCAAATTTTTGAATTTTCCCAAGGAAATTGGACCCCAAAAGTTGTTGTCCAATTTGTCCTGAGTACGCTGATACCCCATATGTGGGGGGGGGAACTTGTTTTGGGTGCACGGCAGGCTTGGAAAAGGAAGCAGTAACGTTTTGGAATGCAGACGTTGATGGGGTCATGTTCCGTTTGCAGTGCCCCAGATGAGCCTAAACAGTGGAAACCCCCCACAAGTGACCCCATTTTGGAAACTATAACCCCCTAAGGAACTTATCTAGATCTTTGGTGAGACTTTGAACCCCCAAGTGCTTCACAAAAAGTTTAATTAAAACCCGGGCATGAAAAAAAAAAACCTTTTTTTAAAAAAAATTTTTTGACAAAATTTTTCGGGCGGAGAAAAAGGGCCCTAAATTTCAATTTGCCTTATCGTGAAACCCCCTTTGGGGAACCCGTTTTTGGGGGGGGTGGAATGGGGGAAATTTTCTTTTCCAACCAAAAAAAGGCGGAAAAGAGAAGACCTGGTTTTAGGACCCCCCCCTTCCCCACCCTCCCCAAAATTTTTTGGGTCCCCCTGGCTTTAAACTTTTGGGACAATTTGAAAAAGTGTTACCAAGTTTTTTAAAGTAAGGGGGAAAAAAAACATTTTTTTTCCACAAAATGTTTTTAAAACCCCCCCCCTTTTTTTTCCCCGGTTTGCCCCAAAATTATTTGTTTGTCCGTGCCAACCCCTTGTGGGGGGAAAATGTTGGGGGAGGAAGTTTGGGGGGAGGGCCCTTATTTTTTAAAGCAAATTTTCGGAGCCTTTTGTTTGGAAGCCCCATTTTCCTAAAAAGGGAAACCCCCTAAAAGCCTTTTTAAAACCCCCAAAATTAAACGAGGGGTGGAACTTTTAAATGTTTTAAAAAATTTTAAATCTCCCTTAAAAAATTTTTTTTTTTAAAAAAATGAAATTTTTCCCCCAAAATTTTCCAAAGGGGAAAGAAAGAAAATTTTAACCAAAAATTTTGGTCCTTTTTTCCAGTACCTTCCCTTGGGGAAAAACCCCGAAGGGGGCAGTGGGCCGGGGGGGACCGTTTTATTCCTTTTATGGAATGGCTGGGGGGATTCCTTTAGGCCCCCGAGGACCATAAAAAACCCCCCCCAAAAACCCTTTTTTAAAACCCCCCCCGGCTTTTGTTGTGGTGAGCACCCTTGGGCCCCCCAATTAAGAATTTTTGGTTACCCTAAAAAAAATTTTTTTTTTTTTTAAAAAAATTTTTTTCCCCCTATTTTTTTCCAAAGGGGGGAAAATTTGGCCCCCAAATTGTTTCCAAGGGGGTTTTTTAAAAAAAGGGGAGAAAACCGTTCGCCGCAGGGCTAAGGGAATGGGGCCCCCTTTTTGGTTCGACTTTGAGGAAAGTTCTATGTGCATTTGGGGGCCCCTTTTGGCCCCTTTTTTGGCCCCCAATGCCCCCTTTTAAAATAACCCCAAAGAACTTTTAAAAAATTGGGGAGATTTGAAACCCCGAAATCTTACAAAAATTTAAAAACCCCCTAAAAAAAATCCTTTTTTTTTTTTTTTTTTTTTGGCCCCAAAATTTTTTTTACAAAAGGGGGAAAGGGAAAAATTCCCCGGGGTTTCCCCCTTTGGATTTTTTATCCAATTGTGGGGAAAAAATATTTTTTACAAGTGGGAAGGGGAAAAGTTTTGGGGGGTTTTTCCCCTTTAAATGGTCCCGGGGGGCCTTCCAAAAACCCCCAAAGCCAAAAGGGGGGGCCCCCGGAATTTTGGAAAATGCCCCCAAAAAACTTTCTAAAGGGGTGGTTTCCCCAAAATGCTTTAAAAAGTTTTTTGAAGCCCTAAAAAAAAATTTTTTTTGCAAAAAAACCCCCCATTTTTTTTTTCCGGTAAAAAAAAGGGGGGTTACCAAATTTTTGGCCCAAATCGCTGCCCCAAATGTAAAAAAAATTTTTGGCCCGGGAGGGGGGGAAAAGGAGCACTTTACCTTTTTTGGGGGTTGGCTGAATTGGGCAAAGCCAGGGGCCCCGGGCCTCAGGGGGCCCCCCCATTTAAAAATTTCCCCCAAAAACCCCCCCAAACCCCCCCCAAAAAACCCCCCTCCCCAAAAAAAAAACCCCCCCCCAAAAAATTTTTTCCCCCCTAAACCCCTTTTGCCGCCCCAACCCCCCAAACCCCTTGGGGAAAAAAGGGTAAAAAAATTTTTTTTAAAAATTTTTTTTTTTTTTTCCCTCTAAGGGGGGATAAAGGGGTTTTTTTTATTTAAATGGGGTTTTTTAAATTTTCCTGCCCTAAAAAAAGGGCGTTTTTTTTTGGGAAAAATTTTTTTTTTTTTGGGCAAAGCTATTTGGCCCCAAAATTTGGAGGGGTTTTTTTTTTGGGAAAAATTTTGGTTTTATTGGACATTTTCAAAGGGCCTAGTTTTTTTATTTTTTTTTGTTTTTTTTTTAGGTGAATGCTCGCAATTCTTTTTTTGGGGGGGGAACCCCTTTTCCCGGGTTTTAAAAAAAAAATTTTTTTTTCCCCGGGGGTAATTTTGGGGGGCCCATTTTTTTTTTTAAATTTTTTCTTTTGAAAAAAAAAATTTTTTAAAAAAAAAAAATTTTTTTTTTGAGCTTTTTTTGGACTATAATTTTTTTTTTGTTAGGTTTTGTTGTCGTTTTTTTCGGGGAAAAAGGTTTTACGGTAAAAA
>JARQOD010008721.1:0-34458 GCA_033576555.1 Oophaga sylvatica
CCATCTTTAACCTAATTTTTAAGCAGCTATTGGTGAATTATTTCCATTCCCAGCATGCTGAGAAGCTTGCAGCTGTCCAGAAACTACTTTTCCTAGGACATCCTAATAGTTCAAGAACCACACTTTGAAGACAACTACAGAGTGTACTTTATGGTGACAGTCTATGATAGATCTGCTTTAAATAAATAAGCATTTAGCTTTCTGGTGTTGTATATTTTATGATGTATTCATGACAAAATATATGCTGCAGTGAACTTCATAACCTTTCAAAGCTGTTCAGGTATCACTGGAAATTCTGTGCATTTCCTATTGCTTCCTATAAAGTGTTTTTATATATTTACAGCTAAGTGTCTCAGTTGGAAGAAATATATTTCAGAAAAGTAGAACACTGAAGTAGCAATGAGATGATCTGAGTAGCAAGTGGAAACATTTAGAAACATAAGCAAATTCATATTGGTCCTCCAATCTAGTAAGTAGTGAGAAGACTCAGGCTATACTTTAAAGGGGTTGTCCACTAATGTTATGACATACAGTTGTGCTCAAAAGTCTACATCCCCGGCAGAATTTTTGCTTTCTTGGCCTTTTTTCAGAGAATATGAATGATAACACCAAAACTTTTTCTCCACTCATGGATAGTGGTTGGGTGAAGCCATTTATTATCAAACTATTGTGTTTTCTCTTTCTAAATCATAATAACATCCCAAAACATCCAAATGACCCTCATCAAAAGTTTACATACCCCAATTCTTAATACCGTGTATTGCCCCCTCTAACATCAATGACAGCTTGAAGTCTCTTGTGGTAGTTGTGAATGAGGTTCTTTATTTTCTCAAATGGTAAAGCTGCCCACTCTTCTTGGTAAAAAGCTTCTAGTTCCTGTAAATTCCTGGGATTTCTAGCATGAACTGTGCACTTGAGACTTCGCCAGAGTGGCTCAATGATATTGAGGTCAGGAGGCTGAGATGGCCACTCAAGAACCTTCACTTTGTTTTGCTGTAGTCAATGAGAGGTTGACTTGGCCTTGTGTTTTGAATCGTTGTCATGTTGGAACGTATAATTACGTCCCATGCACAGCTTCCAGGCTGATGATTGCAAATTTGCCTCCAGTATTGGCTGATAACTTGCTGCATTCATCTTTTCTTCAACTTTGACCAAGTTTTCTGTGCCTTTGTAGCTCACACATCCCCAAAACATCAGCGATCTACCTCCATGCTTTACAGTAGGAATGGTGTTACTTTCATCCTAGGCCTTGTTGACCTCTCTCCAAATGTATGGTTGTGCCCAAAAAGTTTAATTTCGGTCTCATCACTCCAAATTACCTTGCTCCAGAAATTTTAAGGCTTGTCTCTGTGCTGTTTTGCGTATTGTAGGCAAAATACTTTGTGGCATTTGCCCAATAATGGTTTTCTTCTGGCGACTCGACCTTGCAGCCCATTTTTCTTCAAGTGCCTTCTTTTTGTGCATCTTGAAACAGCCACACCGCTAGTTTTCAGAGAGTCCATTATTTCAGCTGATGTTATTTGTGGGTTTTTCTTTGAATCCCGAATAATTTTCCTGGCATTTGTCACAGGTCACAGGTGAGGATGTTACTTTTAGTAGCCATTCAAACCCATTTGTGTCAACTTCTGTGCATGTTATCAGGCCAAAATCTCCAGGGTATGTAAAGTTTTTATCAGGGTCATTTGGATGTTTTGGGTTCTCATTATGATTTAAAAAGAGAAAACACAGTAGTTTGACAATAAATGGCTTCACCCAACCACTAACCATGAGTGGAGAAAAAGTTTTGGTGTTATCATTCATGTTCTCTGAAAAAAGGCCAAGAAAGCAAAAATTCTGCCGGGGAATGTAAACTTTTTAGCACAACTGTATTCTTGTAATATGTCATCAATTTTGGATCAGAGGGAGTCTGACACCTGTTACCCCTATTAATCAACTGTTTGCAGCATTGGCAGGGGGTAGATGCAAACAGTCATACATAGTGGAATACCACTGCTTCATCACACTTAGTATCTGCTGATGGGTACCACAGATCAGCTTTTATTTAAATAATAGGAGCTGATCAGCAGTACCCAGCAGCAGTCAAGGAGCTATGGTATTTTCACTCTATACACTGCTAATAGCTGATAGGTGGGGGAGCCGGGTGTTGGAAGTCACAGTGTGACACTGTGGACCTATATTGGGGATAGGTCATCAATATAAAAGTGGTGGAAAACCTTCTTAAAATCTGACATCATAGAGACCAGCTAGGGCACCTTGAAAATAACACACCTTCACTCTTTCCATCCAATATTGGTCCTAAAAAAGAGTGACCCTCTTAGCAAATTTCAAAATGGGACTTCCATTGTGCTTTTGAATTTGCCTCCAAAAACAGGAATGATTTTCTACAACCATTAGGCCAAATGAAAACAATGCAATTCCTCGGTAGAGTGTAGTCCCACATTGGTGCTCAATACAAAGAATAAAATATATTACAGCTCACTGTGGTAGATCAGAGGTCCAATCCACATCAATAGACACCACTGTGTTAGTAGTGGGTATAGTAAATTAAGCATGTTGGCTATATCAGGGAATGATACTGAGGATCAGCTTTTTAATTAAAGAACTTGAGAATCTAAACTGCCTACCTATTAGCTATGTATTTACATTTCCAGCACAAACTCATGAAGGTCACTGCAGTATGCTAATACATTGAGATTATCCACATGTAATGGCATTTACTGCATGCAAGGGGGCCAAAATTTGAAATATTTTAGTTGCCTATTGTGAGCCAACAGTAAGAGAGATCTAAAGGGAAGTTGGGTGAGATAAGGGAGTCCTAAATAGTTTATTTATTTATTTCCCTCTGTCATTATTTTCACAGTGCTTAACAGACATCAGTGGGTTTCCCTGGATCATTATGGGGTGATAGCAGTTATTGGGATCTGTCACACTCTAACACAGCCCTAACCCCAACCCTAACACCAAGACATCCCTAACTTTAATACCAACACTAACCACAACACTAACCACAACCCTAAAAACAGCACCACCCTAAATCCAAAACAACCCTAACCCCAACACAACCCTATCCCTAGCCCCAATCCTAACTCTAGCTATAACCCCAACTATAACCCCAACCATTACACTAGCCCCAACCCGAACCCTGGCACCAACTCTAACATTAGCTGAACCCTAACCATAGCAATAACCCCAACTATAAACCCAACCATAACGCTAACCCTAGTCCAACCCTAACTGTAACCCCAACTGTAACCCCAACCATAACCTTAGTCTCAACCCTAACCCTAGCCCCAACCCTAACCCTAGCACAAACCTAACCCTAGCTATAACCCCAACTATAGCCCCAACCATAACCCTAACCCTAGCCCATCCCTAGCCCTAGCTATAACTCCAACTATAACCCCAACCCTATCCCAAGCCTCAACCCTAACCCTAGCCCCAACCCTAACCCTAGCACAACCCTAACCCCAACTATAACCCCAACCATAACCCTAGCACAAGCCCAACCCTAGCCCTAGCTATAACCCCAACTATAACCCCAACCATAGCCTAACCCTAGCCCCAACCCTAACCCTAGCTATAACCCCAAATATAAGCCCAACCATAACCCTAACCCTAATGGAAAAATGGAAATAAATACATTTTATTATTTTTGTCTAACTAGGAGGGTGATAAAGCGGGGATTGATTTACTTTTTTTTATTTTCATCACTGTGATAGGGTCTATCACAGTGATCAAACTAAACGAATAGGAAAAATTTTGTATTCTTGACGGGTGCCGGCCGGCAGATCTTGGCAGGCGCATGGTGCATGCGTCTGTCATTTTCTTCTCGGAAGAAGACGCCGCCAGCTGGGGGAATGCAGGACGGTCCGTGGACACTGGAGATACCGGGGGGATCAGGGGACCCCATTTCTCTTTCCTCTGATGTGCGATCACATCTGAGGAGAGAGAAATTAAATTGGACTTTTTATTGCAGTCGCCGTTATTCCGTGAATAACAGGAATGGCCACACTGGGGTCAGTAAAAACCAACCCGAATCATGTTCTCTGGTGTCTCAGCTAACCCAGGTAGCTAAGACCCTGGAGGTTTTCTAACTTTGGGGGCTGTTATTCACTTATTTCTCAGCTCTAAAGGTGGCATTGATGGTCATTAAGGGTTAATGCCCCTATATAAGTAAGTAAAATAAATTAAAATAAATATGTAACTGCCTCTTTTGATGTCTTTTATTCAAACATGATTTATAATTAGTGATAAGCGAATTTGTTCAGAAAACGATTGCCAAACATAAATAAGGCACAAAAATGGCACATTTGGACTCGTGATCAGAAACCCGAGCAAAATTTTATAAAATTTGGAAAAAATCGGAAACATTCGGTAAAAGTGCAGGAAAATATTTGCGTTGCCACAAAAGTATTTTCAGCTCTTTGGCAATGATAATGGTTGTGTATCATGAGCGTTTGCCTCAGTCATTTTTTTTCCTAAATTTATGTGTGCACATTGCGGCCAGCCAATCAGGGAAACACCCACAATGTCCTGACACAACAGCTTGTGTCATTGGCTGCTGAAATCACTTCCTCTACATATAAATAGCGGACATCTTGTTTTAGCGCCATCTTGACACTGTAACAGCGCAGAGTCTGCTCCTGACGCTGGCACTGTTAGCAGCAAGATTTTAGCTAGTTAGTTAGGCGGTTGTATATCAGTCAGATAGTGTAGCTGGCTAGTGTCCAGTGTGGCTGTTAAATTTACCTTCCAGCACTTTTTTTTTGGCCATTACTGAGGTCCACAGACAAAGCCAGCAGGGCACAAGTCCAACAAGTTTGTTGTTCACTACTTCTATTGTGCTCCATGCACAAGTATAGTATTCTAATTAATATTTTTTCACTAGCTAAATGTGAAACAACTTGCAGTATCCCACCTTGTCATTTAGTGCTGTGGTGATATGAAACTCTGCAGACCTAACGCGCATTAAAAAAATATATAATATTTTCAGTTGCTGAATGTGATACAGTCGCCGTAGCCCATATTGTCATGTTCTGTTGGTGATATGAACCTGTCTGCAGACCTAACGCGCATTAAAAAAAAAATTATAATATTGTCTATTGCTGATTGTGATGCAGCCAGCCGTATCCCACTTTGTCATGTTGTGGCAGTGATATGAACCTGTCTGCAGACCTAATTTGCATTAAAAAAAATTAGGCTGTGTGCACATGTTGCGGATTTTGATACAGATCTGCAGTGTTTTTTGGCGCTCGGAATTGCATCAAATCAGCAGTGTTGTGCACAACCAATGTTAGTCAATGGGAATATCGGATTTGTTGTGCACATGCTGAGGAAAAATACACGTGGATGTGCAGCGTTTTATTTTCCACAGCATGTCAATTCTTTTGCAGCGTTTCTGCACCCATTGACTTCCACTGAGTCAGTCAAATCTACAGGAAAACTGCAGGTTTAAAAAGATCTGCGGTTTTGCATGCATGAAATGCTGCCGATAGTTAGGAGGAAGAGTATGTGGGTGGGTGGAGACTGTGTTTTCGGTGAATATATGGAGGTCTGTCTGCAGTGTCTTGTGTTAGGGGTCGAGTTTCCGCTCCTGATCAAGGGAAATCTCGAGCTATCCCCGCTGCGGTCTCCCATTCGTCTCCGGCCGCAGTGGAACCTGCTCAGCAGAGACGTCAGTCCCAGCCTCTCGCTGTCTAGTGCTGTGCAGAGGATGACTGCTGCCTCTCCAGATCCTGCCATTGTAACCAGTGCAGGTCAGAGGCAAGCAGACTCAGTTGGGACCAAGTCCAGTGTTTTCCTTTCTGAGCATGCCCAGGGTAAGATCTCTCACAGGAGATCAGGGGTCACATGCTCAGCTACTGCAGCAGCTCCTATTGGTCCGCCAGGAAGGTCCTGAAACTACATGTGTTCTAGTACAGTTTCTCATTGGTCCTTTTCTGGTAGGTCCTGTAGTTGCTACTATAAAAGGGTGGCATGGCCATGCCGCCATGCGCTAGTGTCAATTGTGTTATGTGCTTTGCACCAGTATGATCATGCACGCATGTGGTTAGGGCTCGGAGATTTGTATGCACGTGTTCAGGGCCTGGCTGAAATAAGCCCCTAGATTACCGCACCTCCGGTGAGGAGATTTGTATGTTTGCGTGCTGACTGCATGATCACGGACTGCTATCGGCACAGCAGTTTTCTGTGTACTCCTGTGGTGTTAACAGGACACAGTCTCTACTTCTGCGTCATTACCTCAGCGACTCTGTGAAGTAACAGAGTTTGCTTATACCACCATCTTACTAGCAGCAGGCTCTGCCTGCACAGTGGATCCCGGGCTGCAAACGCACTCTTTATTTATATTTATTTTGGTGCGTTCCGCAGATCCTAACAGTGTGTGCGGGTCTGTGTGTGTCTGTGTACAGGTGTGTGTGTGTGTGCGGGTCTTCTGATGTGACAGCTCTACATGGGAAATCACCTTGGGAAACTCGATATTAAATGAATTACGTTAGAACAGGGAGTATTTGTGTTGGTTCATTCTTTTATTTTTTTTACAGGTGATTGAGGGTGTCGCAGGAATTAGGAGTACAATAAAGATGGGAAACTGTATTGTGTTTTATTTCATTAAAATGCTTTTTTCTGACTATGTCTTTATTTAACCCCTTAACAACAATAAGATTAGTAATGGAGAGGTGTCTTATTGACACCTCTCCATTACTAAGACGGGCTTTATGTCACCTTACAATACAAAGGTGACATCAACCCCACAACTATTACCCATATGCCACCACTACAGGGCAGTGGGAAGAGAAAGGCTAAGTGCCGGAATTGGAGCATCTTAGAGATGCGCTATTTCTGGGGCGACTGAGAGCTGGTGTTTGTAGCCAGGGGGGGCCAAGATCCATGTCCCCTTCCTAGGCTATAAATATCAGCTCTCAGCTGTCTGCATAGTCTTTTCTGGCTATTAATTATAGGGGGATCCCACAACATTTTTGTTTGGGGCTCCCCTATTTTAATAACCTGCAAAAGCTAATTATTCAGCAGTGAGCTGATATTAATAGCCTGGGAAGATCCATGAATATTACCCCTTCCAAGGCTATAAACATCTGCCCCAGTCGCTGGCTTTACCTCTCTGGACTGGAAAATTGCACGGGAGCCCAAGCCATTTTTTCCCTTATTTTAAAATTAAACAGATATTGCGTTTAAGGCCGGGGTCACACTTGTGAGAAACTCGCACCTCAATACCCGGCTCTGCCACCGGCACTCAGACCTGAGCATTCAGCTGCATAGAAATACATGCAGCCGCACACTCTGGTCCCGAGTGCCGGCGGCAGTGCTGGGTATTGAGGTGCGATATATAGATATATCTATAGATAGATAAATATATCTATAGATATGTCTATCTATAGATAGATAGATAGATATATCTATAGATCGATAGATACATCTAAAGATAGATATATCTATAGACAGATATATCTATAGGTAGATGTATCTATAGATAGATATATCTATAGATATATTCTCTTATATTAGTTTTGTGTGTGTAAACATTACTTTAGAACATGGTATGTGAAGATATGGTATTCAACAGAGTATGTAAAAGAAGAATTTGGACAAAGAAATGACATCACAACTCTTTTTTTGCTAAATAACATATTTTATTTATCTAGCAAAAACGCATACAAATCCGCATGGAAAAAACGCATGAAAATCCGCAGCGATAACGCGCAGATTTTGTACCTGCGTTTTCCGCCAAGAGAGGAAGAATCTGTGCAAAAAATTCCACAGGCAAATCCTGTGCACGTGTGCACATACCCTTATAGTTTTTTCTGTTGCTGAATGTGATACAGACCGCTGTGTCCCACACTGTCATTTTGTGGCGGTGATATGAAGCTCAAGTACATTAAAGTGCATTAAAATATTTATTTTTTTCTGTTGATAATTGTGATAGAGCTGGCTATATCCCACTTTTTCATTTAGTGACATTGAAATTGTTCTGTGTGCAGAGCTGTTGCACATTAAAATTAATTAATTTATTTATTTTTTAAAATCGTGATACAGCAGCCGAGATCTGATTTGAAATTGTTTTGAGCCTATCTACTAGATTATGTGCATCTTTGGCATCCAATTTCTCACAAGCATCTTTTATACCTAGCTTGAGACGCGCATCTGTTACACCTATCTTCTGACGAGCAGCAAACGCTCTCTGGTAATTTGTGTTGGATAAATGAGTAATAGTTGTAGGCTGGATCCTGAATCTCGTACTTTCCATAGCTGCATTGGTATTGTTCCTGTACGTTCCCATTCCCGCTGTGGTCATGGCCCTTTTACTGATCAGTTCATGTAACAACACGTTGGCCATATTTCTCCAGCAACCTACACCTTACTAGAAGTAACAGTAGGGAAGAGGGTGTTCCAACACCACAGACAATCTTCAAGATTATACAGGCCTCATCCACACACAAAAAAAAATTATTTTATGTTACTAACCAAATACAGAAGAGGAGATCTCAGTTTGAAATTGTTTTAAGCATCTAGTTAATTTTATACAGGCCTCATCGACAGGCCCCCCAAAATTCTTCTGTTACTAAAGTCATACAGTAGGGGACATCTCACTTTGAAATTTTTTGGAGCATCTAGTCAATGTTATGCAGGCCTTATCGTCAGGCCCCAAAAAATTCTTCTGTTACTAATGTCATACATTAAGGGACATCTCACTTTGAAATTGTTTGGAGCATCTAGTCAATGTTATACAGGCCTTATTGACAGGCTCCAAAAAATTCTTCTGTTACTAACGTCATACAGTAGGGGACATGTCACTTTGAAATTGTTTGCAGCATCTAGTCAATGTTACACAGGTCTTATTGACAGGTGAAAAAAAAATTCTTCTGTTACTAACGTCATACAGTAGGGGACATTTGAAATTGTTTGTAGCATCTAGTCAATGTTATACAGGACTTATCGACAAGCCCCAAAAATATTCTTCTGCTACTAACATCATACATTCGTTGACATCTCACTTTGAAATTGTTTAGAGCATCTAGTCAATGTTATACAGGCCTTATCGACAGGCCCAAAAATATTCTTCTGTTACTAACATCATACAGTAGGTGACATCTCAGTTTGAAATTGTTTGGAGCATCTAGTCAATGTTATACAGGATTCAACCACACCAAAAAATAAAAATCTGTTACTAATGTCATACAGTAGGAGACATCTCACTCTGAAATTTTTTGGAGCAGATCTTCTTTGTTATACACGTCTCATCGACACTGAAACAATTCTTTCTGCTGTGAGTAACGTGATTAATCACGCCATGTTTCACCTTCTAATTTTGTGCTGCTGAAATTCAGCTGTGTGCAGAGGTTGTGCAGAGTAAAAAATCTATTTTAAGTTGCTAATAGTGTGCTCCTAGCACACTATCTGAGCAACATCACTGGGAAAAAGCGAGGTGGTGGAGGAAGGAGGATTAGGCTTTGTGTTCGAGGTGTATGTGGGGTAGGTGTTAATGTTTCTGAAAACACTAGTGAACCACTAGCATCCTATCCAAAGACAACTGACAACTTCTGTTACTGGACGTTGTAGTTTTTAGTGTGCTACATTGCTCTTGCGGAATTGCAGTCTCTGATATCTTTAATGGGGCTTATATATCTGCTATTGCTGCTGCTCCTGGAGATGGTAACACTAATTTTTGGAAATGTGAACAGTAGTGTTGAGCATTCCGATACCGCAAGTATCGGGTATCGGCCGATATTCGCGTTATCGGAATTCCGATATTTAATTCCGATACTTTTTCAATATCGTATACCGGAATCGGAAGTTCCCATAATTCTTTGAGAGGCAATGTGATTTTAGTCAGCCAATGAGGAATCCTACGAAGTGTGGGCACATCCTGTAATGCTGCGGTCATCTTAACTAATGGCATGGCTGTGATTGGCTGCTGAAATGATGTCAGAATGCACTATAAAAGGCGCCGCAGCCATTTTAGCGTCACTGTGCTGTGAACTCAGTAAGGGACAGAACGCTGCTGTGCTGACTCTGAGGGACAGTTAGATATTGCGATTTTGTGTACTACTGTGCTTGAGGCAGGCTAGTTTACCAACCGCTGTGTAAAGCTTCATTTTGCCAGTGTTGTTTTAACAGCTCTGTGCAAGGTGTGTGTGTGACAGTGCAGGTGACGCTGCAGTTTGCTCTGCATCCACCGCTGTTTGTAGGCATCTGCACGTGTCACTGACTCTTTTTTTTTTTTATTTTATTTAGTGGAATTGGTGCAGCTCCATTATATTAGAAAAAAATCAAATCTATTAGTGTGACGTGCTTCCATCCGTATACAATACATTGGTTGCAAACACTATAGAAGTACAGAAAGGAGCTTTTCACAGATAGTGAATAGTTGTGTTTCAGTGTTCACTGCAGTCTGTGAGGTTTTGATTTTTTGAGTGCAGATCACGCTCCAGTTAGTTCTTCAACCACTGCTGGTTGTAGTCTGCTGAGCGTGTGTCACTGCCTCATCCTTCACATTTTTCTCTAATTGGTGCTGCTCCATTTTAGTGGAAAAAATCTAATCTATTAGTGTGACGCGCTTCCATCCGTATACAATACATTGGTTGCAAACACTATAGAAGTACACAAAGGGGCCTTTAACAGCTACAGAACAGTTGTGTTTCAGTGTTCACTGTAGTCTGTGAGCTTTTCATTTTGTGAGTGCAGATTACGCTCCAGTTTGTTCTTCAACCACTGCCGGTTGTAGTCTGCTGAGCGTGTGTCACTGCCTCATCCTTCACATTTTTCTCTAATTGGTGCTGCTCCATTTTAGTGGAAAAAAATCTAATCTATTAGTGTGACGCGCTTCCATCCGTATACAATACATTGGTTGCAAACACTATAGAAGTACACAAAGGGGCCTTTAACAGCTACAGAACAGTTGTGTTTCAGTGTTCACTGTAGTCTGTGAGCTTTTCATTTTGTGAGTGCAGATTACGCTCCAGTTTGTTCTTCAACCACTGCCGGTTGTAGTCTGCTGAGCGTGTGTCACTGCCTCATCCTTCACATTTTTCTCTAATTGGTGCTGCTCCATTTTAGTGGAAAAAAATCTAATCTATTAGTGTGACGCGCTTCCATCCGTATACAATACATTGGTTGCAAACACTATAGAAGTACACAAAGGGGCCTTTAACAGCTACAGAACAGTTGTGTTTCAGTGTTCACTGTAGTCTGTGAGCTTTTCATTTTGTGAGTGCAGATTACGCTCCAGTTTGTTCTTCAACCACTGCCGGTTGTAGTCTGCTGAGCGTGTGTCACTGCCTCATCCTTCACATTTTTCTCTAATTGGTGCTGCTCCATTTTAGTGGAAAAAAATCTAATCTATTAGTGTGACGCGCTTCCATCCGTATACAATACATTGGTTGCAAACACTATAGAAGTACACAAAGGGGCCTTTAACAGCTACAGAACAGTTGTGTTTCAGTGTTCACTGTAGTCTGTGAGCTTTTCATTTTGTGAGTGCAGATTACGCTCCAGTTTGTTCTTCAACCACTGCCGGTTGTAGTCTGCTGAGCGTGTGTCACTGCCTCATCCTTCACATTTTTCTCTAATTGGTGCTGCTCCATTTTAGTGGAAAAAAATCTAATCTATTAGTGTGACGCGCTTCCATCCGTATACAATACATTGGTTGCAAACACTATAGAAGTACACAAAGGGGCCTTTAACAGCTACAGAACAGTTGTGTTTCAGTGTTCACTGTAGTCTGTGAGCTTTTCATTTTGTGAGTGCAGATTACGCTCCAGTTTGTTCTTCAACCACTGCCGGTTGTAGTCTGCTGAGCGTGTGTCACTGCCTCATCCTTCACATTTTTCTCTAATTGGTGCTGCTCCATTTTAGTGGAAAAAAATCTAATCTATTAGTGTGACGCGCTTCCATCCGTATACAATACATTGGTTGCAAACACTATAGAAGTACACAAAGGGGCCTTTCACAGATACTGAACAGTTGTCTGCAGGGTTCACTGTAGTCTGTGAGGAATAACCACACTTAGGCCTTAACTTTTCTGACTTTCTTTATCAATCTACCAAGATGAAGAAGTCAGTGAGTAAGGCACGTGGTCGTGGTCGAGGCCGTGGATTTGCAGCAGGGAGAGGACATGGGGATTCTGTGGCTGCTGCCGCACCCAGTGACACAGCATCCACCAGTTTTCCCCGTGAGCGTTCCTTTATGCGCACTTTTGTAGGAGCTCAGCGTACCCCCTGCTGCGTGAAGAACAAATTGAAGCCGTTGTTGGTTGGATGGCAGCCAATGCATCGACTTCAATAGCTTCCACCTCCTCTCAGGACCACAGCACTGTTGAACAACCATCAGTCTCTTCACCGCCTGCCAAATTGCCCAGGCAGTCAGAGAGCTCTGTACAGGAGCCAGCTGAGTCTCTGCTTCTGTTCTCAGAATCTGTTGGCTTGGAAACAGGGGCCCAGCCAAGCAGCATTCTGGAATGTGAAGAAGAGGCAGTATGCAGTGATGCGCAACAGCTGTGTCTCTCTGAATCTGAAGAGGCGGGTGAGCCAGTGCCGATGGTCAGCACACCGCAGAACGCATCTGATGATGATGAGACTCAGTTGCCAGTTTCTGTTGAGCATGGTGCTGGCCAGACCACCCAACAACAGCAGGTGTTGGAAGAGGGTAGTGGTGGAGATGATGAGGTCCAAGACCCAACATGGCGTGAGGAACAGGAAGGTGGTGGGAGCAGCTCTGAGGAAGAGATTGCACCAACGGTCCAAACAGTAGGGAGAGGTAGGCTGCAGACTCGCTTGCCTGTAGCCTCCAGTTTGGCACCCGTTCGGAGCAGTTCTCTTCCAACAGCCAAACCGGGCGCTCCCAGGACTTGCTCTGCGTGGTCCTTTTTTGATACAGTTGCAGATGATATTTGCTATGTCAAATGCAAGCTGTGTAATCAAAAAATTAAAAGAGGTAAAAGTGTCAGTAACCTTAATACAACAAATATGTGGAAACATGTGCGGTCAAAGCACTTTGTTGAGTTACAAAGACACACTGGAGATGTAGGCCAACCTACAGCAGCACCTACATCTTCAGCTCGTGTTGGAGCCTCTTCCTCCAGTTCACACACAGCTGGTTCGGCTTCCTCAAAGGATCGCCATGGAAGAACCTCTGTCACTGTTGTCCAGAGACACAGTGTTATTCCACCCACAGCTGCAAGTTCCCTGTCATCCTCACACACCCAGGCCACAAAACAGCCATCGGTAGCACAGGCATGGGATAAAAGACGGCCATACTCGGCAAACCATCCACGAGCACAGGCTCTGAATGCTGGCATTGCAAAACTCCTGTCCCTTGAAATGCTGTCATTCAGGCTGGTGGAGACTGACAGTTTCCGTGAATTAATGGCACTGGCAGTCCCACAATACAATGTGCCCAGCCGATTTTATTTTAGCAGGCAAGCCGTCCCTGGTCTGCAAAAGCATGTTGAGGCAAAAATTAAACATGCGCTACTAAACGCCGTCAGTAGCAAGGTCCACCTGACCACCGATGCGTGGACCAGTACCCATGGCCAGGGACGATACCTTTCACTCACTGCCCATTGGGTGAATGTTGTGGAGCCGGGTACAGATCTTGCGAGTGGCGCTGTACGTGTTCTGCCAACTCCAAGGATTGCCGGAATCAAGTCTGTCCACATTGACTCCTCCTCCTACTCCAGTTCCTCAGAATCATCGCTGCAGGAGCCGTCACGGTCTACCTCCACATGGACCCGTGGACGCTTACCTGATGCGACCGATATGAGCACAGCCGTGGCCAAACGGCAACAGGCCGTTCTGAAATTAATTCCCATGGGGAATCGAAGCCACACAGCGCAGGAGGTCTGGAATGCCATCAAGCAGGAGAGCGACGTGTGGTTTTTGCCAGCGAATCTCCAGCCAGGCTTGGTAGTGTGTGACAATGGCCGAAATCTGGTGGCAGCTCTGGGCCTTGGCAACCTCACTCACATACCATGTCTGGCACATGTGCTCAACTTGGTCGTGCAGAGTTTTTTGAGGGACTATCCGGATCTTGATGCACTGCTGCACAAGGTCCGCCTAGAGTGCGCTCACTTGCGACGTTCCAGCATGGCCAGATCGCGCATTGCAGCTCTGCAACGCAGATTGCGCCTTCCTGAACATCGCATCATATGTGACGTATCCACCAGGTGGAATTCAACGTTACATATGTTGGAGCGGTTGTGTGAGCAGCAGCCAGCAGTTATGGAGTATCAGCTGCATCAGGCGCAATCAACACGCAATTTGCGCCGTCCACACTTCACCATTAATGAGTGGGCCACTATGAAGGACATGTGCCACGTTTTGCGTGCGTTTGATGAGTCAACGCGGATGGCGAGTGCATATGATGCACTAGTCAGCCTGACTGTCCCCCTTATCTGCCTGCTTCAAAAAACACTGCAAGCAATAAGGGATGAGGTTTTGGAAGAGGTGGAGGATGAGGAGTCACAAATTCCATCACCTTCTGGAAAGTCAGCGCAACGTGGTTCCTCACAAAGGGCTGGGCAGGGCTCACTTTGTGAGGAGGATGAGGAGGAGGAGTCAATGGAGGAGGAAGACATCGCTCCAGAGGGAGGTACACAACGCTCTAGTCAGTATGTAGAGCGAGGGTGGGGTGATGCAGAGCAGGCAGAGATAACGCCTCTTGCAGAGGACAGCGTTTCTTTGCCAGTTGGGAGTCTGCAGCACATGGTTGATTTCATGCTGCAGTGCCTAAGAAACGACCGCCGCATCGCCCACATTCTCACGACGTCTGATTATTGGGTGTACACCCTCCTAGACCCTCGCTACCGGGACAACGTCAAAAGCCTCATCACACCGTTGAACCGGGAGCGTAAAATGCGGGAGTACCAAGACACACTGGTGCAATCCCTAATGTTCTACCTTACTGCCGAGAGCACTGCTGCTGCTACTGCTTTACAAAGCAGCTCTGTGCGTCGAGGCAGTGTAGAGAGCTCTGCAACAAGAGGGAGCACACGCAGTGCCTCTGCACAGGGAAAGACCAGTATGTTAAAAATGTGGCAAAGTTTTGTGGCAGCGCCACAAATGTCTACACCATCCGAGAGGGCTCCAGTCAGCGGGAGGCAACGTATCCGTCAGATGGTGACAGACTACTTGGCTTTGCCTCTCAGTGTACTCCCAGATGGCTCTTCCCCATTCAAGTTTTGGGTCTCTAAGCTGGATACATGGCCAGAGCTTAGCCAGTATGCATTGGAGGTGCTGGCTTGCCCTGCTGCCAGTGTATTATCGGAGCGCGTCTTTAGTGCTGCAGGTGGTGTACTAACAGACCGTCGCATGCGACTATCCTCCGATAATGTAGACCGGCTTACTTTTCTGAAAATGAACAAGGCATGGATCTCGGCAGAATTTGTCTGTCCGTTTTCAGATTAAATAACTGGTTCGCAACGTTATCCATGTCTCCTGTTATGTTCATCTTTCTACCACCTGAACTCTACTCCCTGGGCTCCAACACTGCCAGTTGCTGCTCAGAAGTGTCGTGTCCACAGAACAAAACACAAGCTCTACTGTTAGTGGGGTTCAGTAACGCCAGCTGTTCCCCTGCTGTGTCAACGGCAAGAAGTCTCCTGTTCCCGACACATGGACAGAAAAACACATGACCAACATGCTCCAAATAGGGAAGAGCCGTCACCCTGCTTGTTATGCTGAAAACATGAAATTGTGAAGTTTTGCAGGCCTAGAATGATAAATTTTTATGACAAATATGGACAAATAATAATTTGTCATCACAGCGCATATCTGCACATGTCTATTAGAAATGGTAACAAAAAATAAAACATAGTCTACTCTTCACATTTTGAAATTAATGCATAAAAGTACATTTCAGACTTATGAATTAATGCTTTTTAAGGAACTTTATCTGTACCTGTAAGATAATGCAGTCAATGGATGTACGAATCATTAAATCCTCATCATCATCATCACGAGTTTTATTTATGACAGACATTATAAAATACACATACTGATGCCAACTGTAACTTCAAACACCATATATGAAATGGCCAGCATGTAAACATGGTAATAATGTCCAATAATAAATTATTACATCTAGAAAGTGCATCATGCATACTGACAATAGGTAGTTATACCTGCAAGTGCTGTTGAAACAACCACAAGAGATATAAATTAATACTGGTATATAGGTATCACAGTGCATAGTTACTCATGGACAATGTTGATGTAATACTGTATCTCAATTAAGTCAGCGTCAACCATTAGGCTTGTTAGTCTTGTACATTGTTAAAGAGGGAACGTAATTTTTTTGTTTGTCATAGGTGGAGTATTACACATTAAATTATTACTGCTGTATTTTTTTTTGCGTCCCTAGTGCGCAATAACGCAGCCTAACCTCACATTTGATAGTCAGCTAATTGCCACACGCTACCCTACCCTACGCGTGACAGTAGGAAGGTAGTGTTGACGGATAAAGCTTTGCGCAACCAGACATTCTTTTACCCTCTTCAACACTCTACAAGCAAAAAATGCATGATTTCAGCCGCAGACTTTATTGACGTACAGTATAACATCGGCATTACCCATCAGAGGCTGTCCACTGTCTGATACAGACATAGAATATACCTTTGCTATCCGTAGCCTTTGTTTCACCTACACTTGCAGGCACACACTTAAATTGTGACAAACAATGCCTAATGTTTTTTTAAATGGTTATTTTTTATTGTACATTATTGTGTCATCAATCACATTGATGAGTC
Organism: Oophaga sylvatica; assembly: GCA_033576555.1. Classification (NCBI taxonomy): domain Eukaryota; kingdom Metazoa; phylum Chordata; class Amphibia; order Anura; family Dendrobatidae; genus Oophaga; species Oophaga sylvatica. The sequence continues at coordinate 16,757 of JARQOD010008721.1, forward strand.
CATGCTGGACATGTCATACATGCTATAGAAAGTTACGATTTTATGAACTTAAATAATTGAAATGTCTGTGACTGTCACATAAAATTTGCGATGATGATGATGAGTGACTATTACAAAATCCATTGTCTTCACTATGTTATGGTTTAACATAGCGTTCCTTAAGCATTATTCATAAAAAAAAAAATGGACTTTTATTCTTAAATTTACAACACTATATTTTGTTACCAATTTTTTGGGTGTTGTGTTGTTCCATTTATTTTTGGCATGTGCATATATGCGTTTATATTTCTATTTTCTTTATTTTTCCTTCTTGAAATTAGAAAACATGTGTATCTTTGTACCGTGTTAGCCAGTAGATAGAAAAATATTTAGACTTCAGAGTCAGCAGTGGTTGATACCTTTTAATGGATAACTGAAAAGATGGAAACAAATTGCAAGCTTTCAAGGCTACTCACGTCTCTTCATCAGGGAAAGACTAACTAAAAAAATTAAGCATCACATATTTCTATACACAACAGGACACAGGAATAGTGCAATAGGTAAGACAAGTAAGTGACGTGTATCAGAACTGTCATTATCTCACAGGGATGAACATAAATATTGGAACAGTTCCTAGATAAGGATAGAAAGTTTGATTGCCCTCTCATTGGCGTATTTTTTTGGGTTTTCATGACCCTGGAAGGGCATAGACGCAGATTCCTTAATTGATATAGAATGACATAAATCCATGTGATCTATTCATTCCATCACTAACAGTGTCAAAGGTCATGATGAGCTTATATTCTGAAACCTTTGTACGTTTCTCATATTTGAAGTTATATTTTAATACCAGTAATTCCATATCCATGATGCTATGACCGGGCATACAAAAGTCTTTTGCCACAGGTAAATTCATTAATTTATCTGTGATTGTGTGGCGCTGATAATTCATCCTTGTTCTCCTTTTTGTTGCCGGTCTCCCCTCACTTGTCCCTCCCTCACTTGTCTTAGCTATTCCTGTGTCCTGTTGTGTGTAGAAATATGTGATTCTTCATTTTTGGCTTTACTCAGCCTGATGAAGACACCTGAGTAGTCTCGAAAGCTTTGAATTTGTTACCATATTTTCAGTTAGCCATTAAACGTTATCAACCACAGAGGACTGTCAAGTATAAATATTTTTCTATTCTTGTAATTGAAATTTATCATTTTATTGTCGTAGTAAAAGTTCATTTATTCTTGTTTGAAGTACATACATTTGCAATGGCCACGTAACAAGGCAATAACTCAATATTTTGTGCCTACACCCTCCTTGACCCTGGGCTTCAACAGCGCCAGTTGCTGCTCAGAAGTGTTAGATGCACAGATGAAAACAATCGCTGATGTGTTTGTGGGGTTCAGTAACGCCTGCTGTTCCCCTGCTGTGTGTCTGGCAAAAATTACTGCTGCTAACTACAACTTCAACTTCAAACGTCTCATACTAGGCCTCTGCCTACACCCTCCTTGACCCTGGGCTTCAACAGCGCCAGTTGCTGCTCAGAAGTGTTAGATGCACAGATGAAAACAATCGCTGATGTGTTTGTGGGGTTCAGTAACGCCTGCTGTTCCCCTGCTGTGTGTCTGGCAAAAATTACTGCTGCTAACTACAACTTCAACTTCAAACGTCTCATACTAGGCCTCTGCCTACACCCTCCTTGACCCTGGGCTTCAACAGCGCCAGTTGCTGCTCAGAAGTGTTAGATGCACAGATGAAAACAATCGCTGATGTGTTTGTGGGGTTCAGTAACGCCTGCTGTTCCGCTGCTGTGTGTCTGGCAAAAATTACTGCTGCTAACTACAACTTCAACTTCAAACGTCTCATACTAGGCCTCTGCCTACACCCTCCTTGACCCTGGGCTTCAACAGCGCCAGTTGCTGCTCAGAAGTGTTAGATGCACAGATGAAAACAATCGCTGATGTGTTTGTGGGGTTCAGTAACGCCTGCTGTTCCCCTGCTGTGTGTCTGGCAAAAATTACTGCTGCTAACTACAACTTCAACTTCAAACGTCTCATACTAGGCCTCTGCCTACACCCTCCTTGACCCTGGGCTTCAACAGCGCCAGTTGCTGCTCAGAAGTGTTAGATGCACAGATGAAAACAATCGCTGATGTGTTTGTGGGGTTCAGTAACGCCTGCTGTTCCCCTGCTGTGTGTCTGGCAAAAATTACTGCTGCTAACTACAACTTCAACTTCAAACGTCTCATACTAGGCCTCTGCCTACACCCTCCTTGACCCTAGGGCTTCAACAGCGCCAGTTGCTGCTCAGAAGTGTTAGATGCACAGATGAAAACAATCGCTGATGTGTTTGTGGGGTTCAGTAACGCCTGCTGTTCCCCTGCTGTGTGTCCGGCAAAAATTACTGCTAGCTACCTAATCATGGTGAAAAAAACATGACATCTCAAAGTGTCTAGTGCTACACATAGATATGAGGCTACACCATGATATCTAAGCTGTAAACATTTGAAACGTCAACTTTCAAACCATAAAATGATTTGTCTTTGTCACAAATCTGTAACAAAATAATTGTGACATATTATTACAGATATGCACATGTCGAAAACAAATGCAAACACAAAAGCCTACTTATGCTATAGGATACTGATGGTCAACCTTGTCACTCCATAGCTTAGACAAATCCAACTCACATCATGATGACTCAAATACTGCAATGTTGGAAGTGCATAATGTGGGTTGAACTTTGACAACTGCTGCAGTGCGAAGGTTATACTTCAGTGTTCTTGCCTTTGAAATAAAAGCATACAAGTAAATATAATATCCAATGTTGATTAAGGGACGTGATGCACACCTGTAATATTGTGCAAACAATGCATGTAGGAATAGTCCTCTTCAACATTACTTATATTTGTGTCATTTTAAAAAATACATATTTGATTAGAAAGTTAACAGCCCATATCATAAAGGTCCTTCATGTAAACATGATAATCGCTAACAAAAATCATGCATTACCTTGGTAAAGTCAATAGTGCATAGTCACAATAGCAAAATATATACCTGTAAGTGGTGCTGAAAGAACGACAACTGATAGAATAGGTGAATGATATCTATTTATCAGACTGAATAGCGACACCTGTACAATGTCGATATAATACTGTACCTTAACAAAACAGCTGTGTCACACCTCACACGCATTTTTCTTGTAGCTTGTTATGTAATAGGGCACATGCGTGTATGTTTCATCATAGGTGCATGTTTACTGAGTAAAGCAGTCATGACAACGCCTTTGTGTTGTCGGTACGCTTGCGATGATGAACGATGCGCACCGTGAATGTTAGTCTGCGTCATAAGACGCACAGACGCTCCAATACCCAACGCATCACAGCAGGAAGCCAGTCTGTGCGTCCAAACAAAGGCGCAAGCATACATGCACGTACCCTTTTATAAAGCTATATAAAAAAAAGGATGTAGTAGTAACGCACACTTTATTGAGGTACAGTATTACATCGCCATTCACCATCTGTGGCTATGCAGTGTCATCTATATATACCTTATCTATCCGTTGTCATGCTTGCAAGTCCACAGTCAGGCATAAATAGCTGTTTTCACTATGCACTTTTTAAAGGTTTTTTTTGTTAATATAAATGATTGGCACATATTATCAGTATTACATGATGGAAATTTTAGATATTTTTAAAAACTTTTTAGTGATATTATTCAGCAAATGAAAATGGTGTACATACTGTTACTTATCCATCATTAATGGATTCTGATATGTACTTGTATGCTTTTATTTAAAACCGTATAGCAGATTATTTAACCGATTTTTATTGTGGTTTGCATTGCTTTTCAACATGTTAATGTATGCGTTTATGTTTGTCAATTATTAACTTACATATATTTTTTAAAGTAAAATCATCATCTTATGGTACTAAAGGTTATATTTCTCTTGTTTGGAGTATAGACATTTTTAATTGACACGTAACAAGGAAAATACTTGATCTAGTATTTAAACATCCTCCTTGACCCTGGGCTCCAACACCGCCAGTTGTTGCTTGGAAGTGCTGTTAGCACAGTCTACACTTGCTCCCGTGTTACTGGGGTTCAGTAATGTCAGCTGTTCCCCTGCTGTGTGAACGGCAAAAAGTCCTGCTGCCTCCACCCTGTTCTCTTCTCATCCCTGGGTTACAACACCGCCAGTTGTTTCTCGGAAGTGCTGTTAGCACAGTCTACACTTGCTCCTGTGTTACTGGGGTTCAGTAATGTCAGCTGTTCCCCTGCTGTGTGAACGGCAAAAAGTCCTGCTGCCTCCACCCTGTTCTCTTCTCATCCCTGGGTTACAACACCGCCAGTTGTTTCTCGGAAGTGCTGTTAGCACAGTCTACACTTGCTCCTGTGTTACTGGGGTTCAGTAATGTCAGCTGTTCCCCTGCTGTGTGAACGGCAAACAGTCCTGCTGCCTCCACCCTGTTCTCTTCTCATCCCTGGGTTACAACACCGCCAGTTGTTTCTCGGAAGTGCTGTTAGCACAGTCTACACTTGCTCCTGTGTTACTGGGGTTCAGTAATGTCAGCTGTTCCCCTGCTGTGTGAACGGCAAAAAGTCCTGCTGCCTCCACCCTGTTCTCTTCTCATCCCTGGGTTACAACACCGCCAGTTGTTTCTCGGAAGTGCTGTTAGCACAGTCTACACTTGCTCCCGTGTTACTGGGGTTCAGTAATGTCAGCTGTTCCCCTGCTGTGTGAACGGCAAAAAGTCCTGCTGCCTCCACCCTGTTCTCTTCTCATCCCTGGGTTACAACACCGCCAGTTGTTTCTCGGAAGTGCTGTTAGCACAGTCTACACTTGCTCCTGTGTTACTGGGGTTCAGTAATGTCAGCTGTTCCCCTGCTGTGTGAACGGCAAAAAGTCCTGCTGCCTCCACCCTGTTCTCTTCTCATCCCTGGGTTACAACACCGCCAGTTGTTTCTCGGAAGTGCTGTTAGCACAGTCTACACTTGCTCCTGTGTTACTGGGGTTCAGTAATGTCAGCTGTTCCCCTGCTGTGTGAACGGCAAAAAGTCCTGCTGCCTCCACCCTGTTCTCTTCTCATCCCTGGGTTACAACACCGCCAGTTGTTTCTCGGAAGTGCTGTTAGCACAGTCTACACTTGCTCCTGTGTTACTGGGGTTCAGTAATGTCAGCTGTTCCCTGCTGTGTGAACGGCAAAAAGTCCTGCTGCCTCCACCCTGTTCTCTTCTCATCCCTGGGTTACAACACCGCCAGTTGTTTCTCGGAAGTGCTGTTAGCACAGTCTACACTTGCTCCGTGTTACTGGGGTTCAGTAATGTCAGCTGTTCCCCTGCTGTGTGAACGGCAAAAAGTCCTGCTGCCTCCACCCTGTTCTCTTCTCATCCCTGGGTTACAACACCGCCAGTTGTTTCTCGGAAGTGCTGTTAGCACAGTCTACACTTGCTCCTGTGTTACTGGGGTTCAGTAATGTCAGCTGTTCCCCTGCTGTGTGAACGGCAAAAAGTCCTGCTGCCTCCACCCTGTTCTCTTCTCATCCCTGGGTTACAACACCGCCAGTTGTTTCTCGGAAGTGCTGTTAGCACAGTCTACACTTGCTCCTGTGTTACTGGGGTTCAGTAATGTCAGCTGTTCCCCTGCTGTGTGAACGGCAAAAAGTCCTGCTGCCCCCACCCTGTTCTCTTCTCATCCCTGGGTTACAACACCGCCAGTTGTTTCTCGGAAGTGCTGTTAGCACAGTCTACACTTGCTCCTGTTTACTGGGGTTCAGTAATGTCAGCTGTTCCCCTGCTGTGTGAACGGCAAAAAGTCATGCTGCCTCCACCCTGTTCTCTTCTCATCCCTGGGTTACAACACCGCAGTTGTTTCTCGGAAGTGCTGTTAGCACAGTCTACACTTGCTCCTGTGTTACTGGGGTTCAGTAATGTCAGCTGTTCCCCTGCTGTGTGAACGGCAAAAAGTCCTGCTGCCTCCACCCTGTTCTCTTCTCATCCCTGGGTTACAACACCGCCAGTTGTTTCTCGGAAGTGCTGTTAGCCAGTCTACACTTGCTCTGTGTTACTGGGGTTCAGTAATGTCAGCTGTTCCCCTGCTGTGTGAACGGCAAAAAGTCTGCTGCCTCCACCCTGTTCTCTTCTCATCCCTGGGTTACAACACCGCCAGTTGTTTCTCGGAAGTGCTGTTAGCACAGTCTACACTTGCTCCCGTGTTACTGGGGTTCAGTAATGTCAGCTGTTCCCCTGCTGTGTGAACGGCAAAACAGTCCTGCTGCCTCCACCCTGTTCTCTTCTCATCCCTGGGTTACAACACCGCCAGTTGTTTCTCGGAAGTGCTGTTAGCACAGTCTACACTTGCTCCCGTGTTACTGGGGTTCAGTAATGTCAGCTGTTCCCCTGCTGTGTGAACGGCAAAAGTCCCTTTCTGGTCCTTTCCTACCTGTTCCTTCTCATCCCTGGGTTACAACACCGCCATTGTTTCTCGAAGTCTGTTAGCCAGTCTACACTTGCTCCTGTGTTACTGGGGTTCAGTAATGTCAGCTGTTTCCCCTGCTGTGTGAACGGCCAAACAGTCCTGATGCCTCACTTAATTTCCATGTGTACCTTCTGCTACCCATCCGGGTTCCAGTACCGTCAGCTGGTTCTCCGCAGTGCCTTTGGCCTAGGTGCCTCCATGTCGGTATCCGAGTTCCAGCAACGTCTGCTGGTCCTTGGTAGTGCTTTGGAGCACAGGTACCTCCTGCTTAGTAACCGTGTCCCAGTAACGTCAGCTGGTCCTCGGTTGTGCCATTGGCTCTTTTCCTTCTGCTGACCCTCCGGGTTCCAGCACAGTCAGCTGGTCCTCGTTACTTTCATTGGCTCTTGTACCTTCTGCTACCCATCCGGGTTCCAGTACCGTCAGCTGGTTCTCCGCAGTGCCTTTGGCCTAGGTGCCTCCATGTCGGTATCCGAGTTCCAGCAACGTCTGCTGGTCCTTGGTAGTGCTTTGGAGCACAGGTACCTCCTGCTTAGTAACCCTGTCCCAGTAACGTCAGCTGGTCCTCGGTTGTGCCATTGGCTCTTTTCCTTCCGCTGACCCTCCGGGTTCCAGCACAGTCAGCTGGTCCTCGTTACTTCCATTGGCTTTTGTACCATCACCAACAGGACAAAGAAGGTTAAGACAAACTACAAGATACAGAACAAGAGACAGAAGAACAATAAGCAGAAGATCAAAAAGCAGAAGAACATTAAGTATAAGACCAAAATGAAGAGCAAAATATATGCTCTAAATTCTAAGCAGAAGAAGACTAAGCAGTGTATGGGGGTGAGTCCGTTCCTCCTCGTGGTGCCCCTGGAAAATGCCTGATGCTGCTGCAGGCTAAACTGAACGCGGACAAATACTGTTGTAATTAAAATCTTTGTGACAGCAAGAACGGAAGGATGAAAATTCAGAGTTTTACAGATTACAAGTACAGGAATGTCTGTCACAAATAAGAATATGATGAAAAGGATGAATAGGAAGAAGATGAAGAAGTAGAATATGAAGAATAATAACTGTTTAATAAGAACAATATAAGTAATGTTAACAAAAAGATGAATAGCAAGAAGTTTTAGAAGATTAAGAAGGTGAAGATGAAGAATAATTTGATGAGAAAGATGATGCTGCTGAAGATTATGAAGGAGAAAGTGTGTGAAAAGTTAAAAAGGTGAAGACCATGGAAGTTGTTGAAACAGACATATTTGACAAAATAGAAAAAAGGTTAACAACATTGTGAATTTCTTCGTCAATCCGAACGTATTTCCTAAAAAAAAAAAATTAATGCTATTCCATTGGATTGGGTTAAACATCTATGCCTTTAATGTCTCCTCAACCTCCCCCAATACATTCTACATTACTCTTTGTTGTTTTCCTTCATGTACAATTAACCTACAAGGCAAGAATGGGGTTTTTTTTATTTCGATATTTTGTTCCCATAGACTTACATGGGACTTCCGGTATCGGTATCGGGTATCGCCGATATTTTTTGTGTATCGGCGATACCATTCCGATTCCGATACTTTTGGATATCGGAAAGTATCGCTCAACTCTAGTGAACAGTCCTACTTCGGTGTCCATCTGCTGGGTTGGGTGTAGAGGAAGACCTGTCGGTCCCTATTATACTATTTTCTTCTATGGTAAAATTGATGCCACTTTGGTAGTGTCTGACATTAATTTTTGTAAATGTGCAGATTCTGCGTTGGGTCTCCTTCATGAGTGTTGCCTGTAGCAGTAGGTCTCCAATACCGGCAGTCCTCCACTGTCTTTGAGTCACCAACTCGTGTTACTATCCGTACCTATCCTTACATTTTTCTATCTACGAAAATCATATGTGTGCCACCTGAGTGTGGCTGAGCATCACTTTCAAATTTTGGGGGGATTTATTACTTATATAGTGCCAATAATTCAACATTCACTTTACAGACATTACTGGCACTGTCATCATTTGGATTCACAATCTAAATTTACTATATGTATGTCTTTTTGGTGTGGGTAGAAAAATAATTACTGGGAGTAAACCCTCACAAACACAGGTAAAACATACAAACTCTTTGAAGATGCTGTCCTTGGTGGGGTTGTAATACAGGACTACAGTGCTGCAAGACTGCTAATGTTTTTGCATTGACAACTGAATGTTTCTGTGGTTGGAAGGATATCACTCTGATTCAAACTGTGCGGCTCACTGCTGTATTGGGGAAAACCACTGTCAAGATTGTCTTCCAGCATGTTTTGATACAGCAGCATGGGCACGTCCTTTTCCGGGGGGGGAAGCAACAGGCAAAATTTACATTTATGTTGTGGACAGAACACACTGGCAACCCAGTAGTCAGCATTATTTGGAATCATAACTATACGGGTAACAATCATGTTGCAGATAGTGCTGCAAGAAGGCATTCATGGGTTGTTCTCTTTCATGAGGTTCTACTCCCCAGTGTGTTGGGGTGGTATAAGACTCAAGCTTTCTTCCTACATCCCCTCCTCACAATCACAGACAACAAAGAGGGATAATTATTGTCTTCATCTACTAACTGTTGCGCGTCCATCACCTCTTCCTTATCGTCCTTTTCATGGTCCTTCTACATTTGTTCCTCTCAAAGCAAAAGTCTATGAGATGACAGACCTGAACTCGACATAGATAGCTGTCTACAACTGTTGATCTGTATGACTGCAATCTCCAATTCATATTATTGTAAACACAGCCTGATTACGGTTAGCCCTAGCTACACAGTACGGAGGTGGGGGAGGATCTCTCTCTGCAGTGTTGGAACATGTGTTTAATTAAGACAGAGGCTGAGGGCGCAGGTGAAGGCCCTAGAGGAGGTGGAGAAGGCAGAAGCACTGTAGGAACTGTTACATACAGAGGCTTGTTCTGCAAGCCCTGGGGATTCCAAGGCTTGGTGTCCAATGACACCTTGGTGTCTAGTGTTTTAGTTCTCCATCCCCTGGTGTGTACTAGTTTAGTTCTCTAACCCAAGCTGTTTAGTAGTTTAGTTCTCCAACCCCTGTTGTCTATTAGATTAGTTAAACATCGTAGGGTGTGTAGTGGTTTAGTTCTACAACCTAGCTGTTTTGTAGTTTAGTTCTCCAACCCCTGTTGTCTAGTAGTTTAGTTATCCATCTTATGGTGTGTAGTGGTTTATTTCTCCATCCCCAAGCACCCTGCAAGCCTTGGGGATTGCAAGATTTGTGGAGCAGCCCCTTCCCCGACTACCCCTACAGCCACCAGTCAACCATTGCCCAGTCATCTGAATGTAACTTCCCTGTCCATGCTTGCTCATCCAGGTGTCATTGTTGAAATGCACCCTGGCAGACATAGAATTTTTCAGGGAACGGGTGATGTCTGCGACTTGTTGCAGTAGCGCAGGCACATCTTTCTTAGAAAAGTAATGGTGACTGGGCAACTGGTACTGGGGGGACTGCGATGGCAATCAGTTTTCGGAAACCCTCTGTATCCATAAAGTGAAAAGGCTGTATTTCCGTGTCCAACAGATTGGAGTGGCCTTGGAATAATTACAGACATCACAGGCCATGAGTCGTACAGAAACAAGCTCTGAGATCTTTGTAGCGAATAAATCTCAACTGGCCCCTATCGTCCACACAATGACATGATTGGGCGACTAACCAACTGAGAAGTCCGCAGGCTGTTCACAATAATTAGTTTTCAGAACAGTAATGGTGAGTGTACGGCTTATCCACGTCCAGATTAGAACACATAGAATATGTGTATATACCGCTGAACGATCAATGCTAACTCCAAGATAACCCTACACTTCTCACTGCCAACAACAATCCTGTTTGTAACCCAATAAATAAATGCAGGCCAATTGAACGCCATTTTTCTTTTGAGGTTCACACCTGCAGGGTGTTCCATCCCCTCTCCCTCAGAGTAGCAGTCATATACCGGCCACCAGGCTCACCCACCCACTTCCTTGACCACTTTTATGCATTGCGGCCACACTTCATGTCCTCAGAATTGACAACCCTTATCCTTGGAGACTTCAACAGCTCCACCTCCCCAACTGCATCCCAGCTTCTATCTCTAGCCAATTCTCGTGGCCTCTCATAACTTTCAAACTCTGAAACACACAAAGATGGTAACACCCTGAACTCAGTCTACTGAACCACCGCACGACCAGCTCTACCCTCCTAGTGTATTCTCACCCATCCCTGTAGACTGTGAGCCCTTGCGGGCAGGGTCCTCTCTCCTTCTGTACTTGTGTGTGCCTTGTATTGCTCACGTTTATTGTACTTGTCTATGTTTGCCCCTTTTCACATGTAAAGCGCCATGGAATAAATGGCGGTATAAAAATGAATAATAATAATAAATAATAATAATCTGGACTTTGTCCTGTTCAGTTCAATCTCCTTCCTAGATGACTCACCTCTTCCCTTTATCCCGCATGAAATTAGGAGTATAACCACAACTTAGACATTTTTTAGGTGCTCCCTAAAAACACATGTGTTTAGGGCGGCCTATCACTTTCCCAAATCAAAGTCCTTTTTATATATATTGCTTATTCTCAACTACTCTGAATATTAGTGTTGATATTTGCTGTATCGGAATTCAGATTCTGAGTTCCAATATTTTTGTCATATCGGATACCGGAATCGGAGTTTTCCTGTAAGTCTATGGGGAGTTCCTGTGTCACAGAACGAAGTACGTGACACAGGAACTTCCCCAAACTGTCACTGTCAGTGTCGATCGGATCTGTCAGGAGTCAGGACTCAGCAGTGTCAGCACTTACCTGGCAGAAGATCCCCTTCCCCGGCGGTCACATCCTCCTGCATGGCCGCCATTACCCTGTCCCTGGCGGTCACGTGCAGAATCTCGCGATAACTGCAGTGACTGCCGGGTACTGGGTAATCTCGGCCAGCTGTACTCTCGCGACAGCTGGCCGTAAACCAGTCCAGATGACGTCACTGCGGGGAAGCAGCTGGTAAGCAGCTCTGCTGTATGTGGATGTCAGGCTCAGCCTGTCATCCAGATGTAGCAGAGCTGGACTCGTCGTGGGACACTCGGTATTTTGGACTGCGTCGGACAGGGAGTATTTGTGTTGGTTTATTATTTTTGTTTTTTTTACAGGAGATCGATGGCGCCGCAGGAATGAGAGTGAAATAAAATTAATGAAAACTGTGTGGTGTTTTCTTTCATTAAAATACTTTTTTCTTGCTGTGTTTTTTTTTTAAATTTACAAACTATGATTAATAATGGATCGGTGTCTTATTGACGCCTCTCCATTATTAACCGGGCTTATTGTCACCGATCAATCAAAGGTGACATTAAGCCCTTATTACCCCACTTGCCACCGCTACAGGGCAAGTGGGAAGAGCCGGGTAAAGTGTCACAATTGGCGCATCTTTGGATGCGCCATTTGTGGGGCTGCTGCAGCCTGGTATTTTTAGGCTGTTGAGGGCCAAAATCTATGGGCCTTGACAGTCTTTTAATACCAGGCCGCAGCAGTCTGCATTTTACTTGGCTGGTTAACAAAAATAGGGGGATCCCCACGCCATTTTTTTTTCGAGGGTATCCCCTATTTTTGTTAACCAGCCAAGCTAAGCAGACTGCTGTGGCTTGGTATTATCAGGCTTGCAAGGTCCATGGAAATTGGATCCTTACCAGCCTGAAAAATCAGGCCTCAGCAGTCTGCTTCATCTGGCTGGTTAACAAAAATAGGGGGGACCCCACGCCATTTTTTTCAAGGGTATCCCCTATTTTTGTTAACCAGCCAAGATAAGCAGACTGCTGTGGCCTGGCATTATCAGGCTTGCAAGGTCCATGGATATTGGCTCCTTAACAGCCTGAAAAACCAGGCCTCAGTAGTCTGCTTTATCAGGCTGGTTAACAAAAATAGGGGGACCCCACGCCATTTTTTTTAGAGGGAATCCCCTATTTTTGTTAATCAGTTCACTTCAGGTCAGCAGGGATTCCCTCTGACGTCACTGATGCAGTGCCGTGTCCCTGGCTGACCTGAAGTGAAAGTGGGAAGCAATCAATTATGCTAACCACTTCCTCTCCTGTCAGCCAGGAGAGGAGATGATTCAGTCGGGGGTTTACTGTGAGGGTATGTTTCCACGGTCAGGAAACAGTCCGGATTTGCTGCGTGCTTGACGCTGTGCACTGGCGCAGTGTCAAACACGCAGCGTCCAGATGTTACAGCATAGTGGAGGGGATTTCAAGAAATACCGTCTCCACTATGCTTCAAAATACGCAGGCGGAAGACCTGCATTTACGGACATGCGGCTCGTCTTTATAGACCGCAGCATGTCCTATTCCCTTGCGGAGACGCTGCGTCGCCGCAAGAGAAATAACACAGGGCTATGTAGCCCTGCGGTCATTCCGGATGTGTTCCGGAAGTGTTCCATGAACACATACAGATTGACCGCGCGTTCAAAAGGGGGCGGGGCTTTGGGCGGAGCGGACTTTCCGCTCCGTCCAAAGCGCTGTGTTTCCTGAGCATGGAAACACAGCCTGAGACTGTCAGCATTAGCTGCGGTCTGTGCAGTAAACATTAACCTTTTCAGAAGGATTACATCGGGGGACCTGACTGAACATCGGATAGGTAAGAATAATGTCGCTTTTATTATTTTATTTTTATTACAGGTGAACAAGGGCTTCGCAAGCAATGGCAGTAAAATAAAATATTGTCAAAAACTGTGTTTATTTCATTAAAATGATTTTTAATTAAAGTGTGTGTGTTTTATTTTTATTTCATACAATAGGATTAATAATTGATAGTTGTCTAATTGACAGCTCTCAATTATTAACCTGGCTTAAAGTCACCTTTCAATAGCAAGGTGGCTTTAACCCCTTATTAACCCATTCGCCACCGCTACAGGACAATGGGAATAGACAGGCAAAGTGCCAGAAAGGGCGAATCTAATTATAGATTTGCCTTTTCTGGGGTGTCTGGGGGCAGATGTTAGTAGCCAGGGGAGGGCCAAAAATAATGGTCCCTCTCTGGGCTATTATTATTTGCCCCCACTCGCTTGCTTTGTCTGTCTGGTTGAGAAAATAGGGCGGGAGCCCATGCATTTTTTTTCAACAATTTTACACCTCATATATATATATATATATATATACATGTCATTGAATTTGTGACACATATATATATATATATATATATATACATATATATATATATATATATGTATATATATATATATATATTTATAGTTCATACACTTCTACATAGTATAATAGCCGCTAATTCAATTGCCGGCTTTTATGAAAATACAGAAGCCGACATGAAATGACACATGGTTTACATAAAGTTAACCATGTCATTTCATGTTGTTTGATATATTGTTTTCACTAACAATTACATGAGTGTATGTGTGCAAAATTTGACACATGTAGGGGTTAATTAAAGGTGTAAATTCGTAGCAAAATAAATCCGTTTTTTTTACAACGAATTTAAACCTTTAATTAACCCCTACATGTGTCAAATTTTGCACACGTACACTCATGTAATTGTTTGTGAAAACCATATTTCAAACTACATGAAAAGACATGGTTAACTCTATGTAAACCATGTGTCATTTCATGTCGGGTGCTTCTGTATTTTCACAAAAGCCGGCATTACCCGGCAATTGAATCAGAGGCTATTTTACTATGTAGAAGTGTATGAACTATAAATATATGTATATATATATATATATATATATGTCACAATGGCATGTGTATATATATATATATATATATATATATATATATATATGTACTCTATGTGTGTATATCTAGTGTTTACAAGGAAAGAAAGGGTTTTTTCAGTTCCGATATTTCTCTCCCATTAACTTGCATTGTGTTTCCGGTATCGGATCTGCGATACCCAATACTTTTTGAGTATCGGGCCGATCCAATCCGATCCAATATTTTAGGATATCGGGCAGTATCGCTCAACACTACTGAACATAATTCGCCATCAAACTCAATCGCATCCAAAAGGCTTATGCAGCCTTTATCTACCTCCCATTTCCTCAAGATGGTTGTACCATCATTGTAAATAAGCACCTGTAATTGGTGTCACCCCCAGCTCATTGTAGATTGTAAACTCTGAAGAGCAGGCAGCTTTAATTGTTTATCTTAAACTTGGTAACTTTTGAATGTTTTATATGAACTGTTGACTTGTAAAGCTATGCGGAATGTGTTTGCAATCTAAAAATAAAGGTTATTTTTATTGGTAGATTGAAGATGGTGAAATTCAAGCTGTTAACTTTGCCATGAATAGGAGTATTTTACGTGAGCACAAGTGCACAAACGAGAGTTTGCTGCTGTGCTGACACAGGGTATAGTAAGGTGAACACGACCAGCTGCTGGACAGTGAGAGAGGTGCAGGCAGAGATGTTGCCGTGGATTGAGAAAGATGGGGTGTTCTTGGTATGTAAGATCAGTCAAAAACAGCAGGCATGTCCAATTCCGTAACAGCTGACAGGCTCTCAGTGACCACAACTTTAGGGGGTAGACAAGTGGAGATTCTTCGGCCAGAGACCTATGTAACAACACTTTCCATGGTGAGAGAGGAGGAAGAATCATAAGATGCTGTTGATGAGGTGAACGGTGGTTGGTGAGTCCCGCTAGTCTGCATTTTAGCACAGTGACATTACCAGATTAATGCATGTTGATTGTGCATGTGTTAGGTCATGCATGTAGTACTGAAATTATTTCATTTTTTTTACTCTACTAGGTTGTTTTAAAAAAGTTGACAGATAACATGATTTTTTAGATTTTTGCCGGTCTTAACCCCTTCAAGACCCAGCCTATTTTGACCTTAAAGACCTTGCCATTTTTTGCAATTCTGACCAGTGTCCCTTTATGAGGTAATAACTCAGGAATGCTTCAAGGATCCTAGCGATTCTGAGATTGTTTTTTCGTGACATATTGGGCTTCATGTTAGTGGTAAATTTAGGTCGATAATTTTTGCGTTTATTTGTGAAAAAAATGGAAATTTGGTGAAAATTCTGAAAATTTTGTAATTTTCAAATTTTTAATTTTTATTCTGTTAAACCAGAGAGTTATGTGGCACAAAATAGTTAATAAATAACATTTCCCACATGTCTACTTTACATCAGCACAATTTTGGGAACAACATTTTTTTTTGTTAGGAAGTTATAAGGGTTAAAAGTTGACCAGCGATTTCTCATTTTTACAGCAAAATTTACAAAACCATTTTTTTTAGGGACCACCTCTCATTTGAAGTCACTTTGAGGGGTCTATATGGCAGAAAATACCCAAAAGTGACACCTTTATAAAAACTGCACCCCTCAAGCTACTCAAAACTACATTCAAGAAGATTATTAACCCTTCAGGTGCTTCACAGGAACTAAAGCAACGTGGAAGGAAAAAATTGACATTTTAATTTTTCCAACAAAAATTTTTTTTAGCATCAATTTTTTCATTTTTACATGGGCATCAGGATAAAATGGATCCTAAAATTTGTTGGGCAATTTCTCCTGAGTAGACAGATACCTCATATGTGGTCATAAACCACTGTATGGGCGCACGGCAGGGCTCAGAAGGGAAGGAGCGCCATTTGACTTTTTGAATGGAAAATATGCTGGAATATTTAGCGGTTGCCATGTCGCATTTGGAGAGTTCCTGTGTGCCTAAACATTGGAGCTCCCCACAAGTGACCCCATTTTGGAAACTAGACCCCCTAAGGAACTTATCTAGATGCATAGTGATCACTTTGAACCCCAGGTGCTTCACAAATTGATCTGTAAAAAAAAGAAAGTACTTTTTTTTCACAAAAATTTTCTTTTAGCCTCAGTTATTTTCATTTTCACATGGGCAACAGTATAAATTGGATCCTAAAATTTGTTGGGCAATTTCTCCTGAGTACACAGATACCTCATATGTGGTCATAAACCACTGTTTGGGCGCACGGCAGGGCTCAGAAGGGAAGGAGCGCCATTTGACTTTTTGAATAGAAAATATGCTGGAATATTTAGCGGTTGCCATGTCGCATTTGGAGAGTCCCTGTGTGCCTAAACATTGGAGCTCCCTCACAAGTGACCCCATTTTGGAAACTAGACCCCCTAAGGAACTTATCTAGATGCATAGTGAGCACTTTGAACCCCAGGTGCTTCACAAATTGATCCGTAAATAAAAGAAAGTACTTTTTTTCACAAAAATTTTCTTTTAGCCTCAGTTATTTTCATTTACACATGGGCAACAGTATAAATTGGATCCTAAAATTTGTTGGAAATTTCTCCTGAGTACAAAGATACCTCATATGTGGTCATAAACCACTGTTTGGGCGCACGGCAGGGCTCAGAAGGGAAGGAGCGCCATTTGACTTTTTGAATAGAAAATATGCTGGAATATTTAGCGGTTGCCATGTCGCATTTGGAGAGTCCCTGTGTGCCTAAACATTGGAGCTCCCCCACAAGTGACCCCATTTTGGAAACTAGACCCCCTAAGGAACTTATCTAGATGCATAGTGAGCACTTTGATCCCCCAGGTGCTTCACGAATTGATCCGTAAATAAAAGAAAGTACTTTTTTTTCACAAAAATTTTCTTTTAGCCTCAGTTATTTTCATTTTCACATGGGCAACAGTATAAATTGGATTCTAAAATTTGTTGGGCAATTTCTCCTGAGTACACAGATACCTCATATGTGGTCATAAACCACTGTTTGGGCGCACGGCAGGGCTCAGAAGGAAGGAGCGCCATTTGACTTTTTGAATGGAAAATATGCTGGAATATTTAGCGGTTGCTATGTCGCATTTGGAGAGTCCCTGTGTGCCTAAACATTGGAGCTCCCCCACAAGTGACCCCATTTGGAAACTAGACGCCCTAAGGAACTTATCTAGATGCATAGTGAGCACTTTGAACCCCAGGTGCTTCACAAATTGATCCGTAAATAAAAGAAAGTACTTTTTTTTCACAAAAATTTTCTTTTAGCCTCAGTTATTTTCATTTTCACATGGGCAACAGTATAAATTGGATCCTAAAATTTGTTGGGCAATTTCTCCTGAGTACACAGATACCTCATATGTGGTCATAAACCACTGTTTTGGCGCACTGCAGGGCTCAGAAGGGAAGGAGCGCCATTTGACTTTTTGAATGGAAAATATGCTGGAATATTTAGCTGTTGCCATGTCGAATTTGGAGAGTTCCTGTGTGCCTAAACATTGGAGCTCCCCCACAAGTGACCCCATTTTGGAAACTAGACCCCTAAGGAACTTATCTAGATGCATAGTGAGCACTTT
>JARQOD010008722.1:0-34453 GCA_033576555.1 Oophaga sylvatica
ATGGACCCGTGAACGTTTACCTGTTGCGAACCGATATGAGCACAGCCGTGTCCAAATGTCAACAGGCCATCCTGAAATTAATTTCCATGGGGAATCTTAGCCACACAGCGCAGGAGCTCTGTAAATGCCATAAAGCAGGAGAGCGACGTGTGGTTTTTGGAAGAGAATCTACAGGCAGGCTTGGTAGTGTGTGACAATGGCCGAAATCTGGTGTCAGCTCTGGGCCTTGGCAACCTCACTCACATACCATGTCTGTCATATGTGCTCAACTGGTCGTGCAGAGTTTTTTGAGGGGACAATCCGGATCTTGATGCACTGCTGCACAAGGTCCGCCTAGAGTGCGCTCACTTGCGACGTTCCAGCATGGCCAATCGCTGATTGCAGCTCTGCAACCAGATTTCACCTTCATGAACATCGCATCATATGTGACGTACCCACCAGGTGGAATTCCTCGTTACATATGTTGGAGCGGTTGTGTGAGCAGCAGCCAACAGTAATGGAGTATCAGCTGCATCAGCGCAGTCAACTCGCAATTTGCGGCGTTTCACACTTCACCACTACTGAGTGGCCTCTATAATAAAAAATAATATTATTTATTTATATAGCGCCATAATATTCCGCAGTGCTTTACAGTTTAACAGTTTCAAAACACGAGTCATAAGTAACAACGTTAACAATACAATAATTAAAGCAAAATCAGCCGCCCCTGCTGGTGAAAGCTTACAATCTACAATGAGTGTGGGAGATACAAAGTACAGGTGTTTATATACAATGGTGTTTTTACAATGATGGTCCAGCCATTTTAAGGAAGTGAGGGATGCATGAGATAGTGAAGGGGCTACACACACAGAATTATACATAGAATGACTTTGATTAGTGAATGTGATAGGCCACTGTGAACAAATGTGTTTTGAGGGAGCGCCTGAAACCATCCAAATTGCGGATAGTCCTAATTTCTTGGGGTAAGCATTCCAGAGGATTGGCGCAGCGCGGGTGAAGTCTTGGAGTTGGGAGTGGGAGGTACGGATTAGTGCAGAGGTTAGTCGAAGGTCGTTTGCAGAGTGCAGCAGTCGTTAGGCCGATAAATATAAATAAGGGAGGAGATGTAGGGGGGTGCTGCGCTGTGGAGAGCTTTGTTGGTGAGAACCATAATTAGAATTGGATCCTATAATGAATGGGCAGCCACTGCCAGTGTAATGATGGCGAATAACTCTATGAAGGATATCTGCCACTTTTGCGTGCGTTTGATGATCAACGCGGATGCGAGTGCAGATGATGCACTAGTCAGCCTGACTGTCCCCCCTTATCTGCCTGCTTCAAAAACACTGCAAGCACTAAGGCATGAGGTTTTGGAAGAGGTGGAGGATGAGGAGTCACAAATTCCATCACCTTCTGGACAGTCAGCGCAACGTGGTTCCTCACAAAGGGCTGGAGGACTTTCAAAGTACCATGCTGAAATCAACAATTGAACCTCCAGAGTCGCTGTCCTATTTTTTTCATAACCATTACAAACTTTTAATGTATTTACAAAGCACATAATGTACATTTTTTGTCTATCCTTTTGTAATGCTATTGTGTTTCCCATAAACTGATGTTACAGAATTATGAACAAAGTTTTTTAAATTTGAGTTTTAAATTTTTGAAAATTTTTATATGTATTTGAAGGACTTTGTGGGGAGGATGGGGAAAGGAGTCAATGGAGGAGGAAGACATCGCTCCAGAGGGGTAGACAATGCTCTAGTCAGTATGTAGACCAAGGGTGGGGTGATGCACAGCAGGCGGAGATGACGCCTCTTGCAGGGGACAACGTTTCTTGGCCAGTTGGGAGTCTGCAGCACATGGTTGATTTCATGCTGCAGTGGCTGAGAAACGACCGCCGCATCGAACACATTCACACCACGTCGATTATTGGGTGTACACCCTCCTAGACCCTCGCTACCGGACAACTTACAAAGCCTCATCACACCGTTGAACCGGAGCGTAAAATGCGGAAGTACCCAAGACACACTGGTGCAATCCATAATGTTCTCCATTCCAGCCGAGAGCACTGCTGCTGCTACTGATTTACAAAGCAGCTCTGTGCGTCGAGGCAGTGGAGACAGCTCTGCAACAAGAGGGAGCACAAGCAGCGCCTCTGCACAGGGCAAGAACAGTATGTTCCAAATGTGTCGAAGTTTTGTGGCAGCGCCACCAATGTCTACACCATCCGAGACGGCTCCAGTCAGCAGGAGGCAACATTTCCGTAAGATGGTGACAGACTACATGTCTTGCCCTCTCAGTGTACTCCCAGATGGCCTTCCCCATTCAAGTTTTTGTGTCTCTAAGCTGGATACATGGCCAGAGCTTAGCCAGTATGCATTGAGGTGCTGGCTTGATCTGCTGCCAGTGTATTATCGGAGCGCGTCTTTACTGCTGCAGGTGGTGTACTAACAACCGTTGCATGCGACTATCCTACGATAATGTAGAACGGCTTACTTTTCTGAAAATGAACTAGGCATGGATCTCGCCTGAATTTGCCTGTCCGGTTTCAGATTAACTAACTGGTTGGCAACGTTTTCCATGTCTCCTGTTATGTTCATCTTTCTACCACCTGAGCTATACTCCCTGGGCTACAACACTGCCAGTTGCTGCTCAGAAGTGTCGTGTCCACAGACCAATACACAAGCTATAGTGATAGTGGGGTTCAGTAACGCCTGCTGTTCCCCTGCTGTGTGTCCGGCAAAAATTACTGCTACCTAGCTACACATGTTTAAAAAAACATGACATGTTAAAGTGGCTAGTGCTACACATAGATATCAGGCTACACCCTTATTTCTAAGCTGTAAACAATGAAACGTCAAATTTAAAACCATTCAATGATTAGTGTTGGTAACAAATCTGTAACTAAATAATTGTGACATATTATGGCAGATATCCACATGTCTAACACAAATGCTAACACAAAAGCATACTTATGCTACAGGGTACTGATGGTGAAACCTTCTCACTCCATAACTTTGACCAATCCAACTCACATCATGCCTCAAATGCTGCAATGTTGGAAGTGCATAAAAGTGGGTTGAACTTTGACAACAGCTGCAGTGCGAAGGTATCCTTCTGTGTTCTTGGCTTTTAAATAAAAGCATACAAGTAAATATAATAATACATTGTTGATTAAGGGACATGATGTACACCTGTAATATTGTGCAAACAATGGATGTAGGACTATTCCTCTTCAACATTACTTATATTTGTGTCATTTGAAAAAATACATATTTTAGTTAAAATTAAAAACCCATGTTCAGTAGCTGTGAAAGACCCGTTTGTGTAACTTCTATATTGTTTGCAACCAATGTATTGTATACGGATGGAAGTGCGTCACACTAATAATTAGATTTATTTAAATGGAATGTAGCAGAACCAATTGGAGATAAATGAAAAGGATGAGCCACTGAGACACGCTCAGCAGAGTACAAGCAGCAGTGCTTGAACATGTAACTGGAGCGTGATCTGCACTCAAAAAAGTAAAAAACACAGACTGAAGTGAACACTGAAACACAACTGTCCACAATCTGTGAAAAGCTCCTTTCTGTACTTCTATAGTGTTTGCAACCAATGTATTGTATACGGATGGAAGCGCGTCACACTAATAGATTAGATTTATTTTAAATGGAATGTAGCAGAACCAATTGGAGAATAAATGAAAAGGATGAGCCACTGAGACACGCTCAGCAGAGTACAAGCAGCAGTGCTTGAACATGTAACTGGAGCGTGATCTGCACTCAAAAAAGTAAAAAAACACAGACTGAAGTGAACACTGAAACACAACTGTCCACAATCTGTGAAAAGCTCCTTTCTGTACTTCTATAGTGTTTGCAACCAATGTATTGTATAACGGATGGAAGCGCGTCACACTAATAGATTAGATTTATTTTAAATGGAATGTAGCAGAACCAATTGGAGATAAATGAAAAGGATGAGCCACTGAGACACGCTCAGCAGAGTACAAGAAGCAGTGCTTGAACATGTAACTGGAGCGTGATCTGCACTCAAAAAAGTAAAAAACACAGACTGAAGTGAACACTGAAACACAACTGTCCACAATCTGTGAAAAGCTCCTTCTGTACTTCTATAGTGTTTGCAACCAATGTATTGTATACGGATGGAAGCGCGTCACACTAATAGATTAGATTATTTTAAATGGAATGTAGCAGAACCAATTGGAGATAAATGAAAAGGATGAGCCACTGAGACACGCTCAGCAGAGTACAAGCAGCAGTGCTTGAACATGTAACTGGAGCGTGATCTGCACTCAAAAAAGTAAAAAACACAGACTGAAGTGAACACTGAAACACAACTGTCCACAATCTGTGGAAAAGCTCCTTTCTGTACTTCTATAGTGTTTGCAACCAATGTATTGTATACGGATGGAAGCACGTCACACTAATAGATTTGATTTTTTTCTAATATAATGGAGCTGCACCAATTCCACTAAATAAAATAAAAAAAAAAAAAAAAAAAAAGTGACACGTGCAGATCCTACAAACAGCGTGGATGCAGAGCAAACTGCAGCGTCACCTGCACTGTCACACACACACCTTGCACAGAGCTGTTAAAACAACACTGGCAAAATGAAGCTTTACACAGCGTTGGTAAACTAGCCTGCCTCAAGCACAGTAGTACACAAAATCGCAATATCTAACTGTCCCTCAGAGTCAGCACAGCAGCGTTCTGTCCCTAACTGAGTTCACAGCACAGTGACGCTAAAATGGCTGCGGCGCCTTTTATAGTGCATTCTGACATCATTTCAGCAGCCAATCACAGCCATGCCATTAGTTAAGATGACCGCATCATTACAGGATGTGCCCACACTTCGTAGGATTCCTCATTGGCTGACTAAAATCACATTGCCTCTCAAAGAATTATGGGAACTTCCGATTCCGGTATACAATATGGAAAAAGTATCGAATTAAGTATCGAATTCCGATAACGCGAATATCGGCCGATACCCGATACTTGCGGTATCGGAATGCTCAACACTACTCAGGTCTGTTCATCGGGAATGGAATAACACAAAATCTGAAGAGTCACATATTTATACACAACAGAGCATAGGAATAATGCAATAGATAAACAAGTGACATGAAGCAGAACTATCAATATGCGAGAGGGAGAAGAAATAGTGGCCGGAGATATTGGAACATTTTGTAGATAAAGAGTGTGAAAGTTTTATTGTCCTGTGATTATGGTCTGGTCCATGGTAGTGATGCCCCCAAAAGGTATGAGGGGCATATTCCTTAGTTGATGTAGAAAGACCTAAATCCATGAGACACATTCTTTTCTGCTCTGAGTGTCTCAAAAGTTGTCATAAGTTTATACTCCCAAACTTTTCTGTCTCTCTGAGATTTGAGGTTACCTTTTAATACAAGTAATTTCGTGTCCATAATGCTGTGATAAGGAATACAAAAATGTTTGGCCACAGGTAGATCTATTCTTTATTCTTTTATTGTGTGCCAATGAGAATTCATCCTTGTTCTAAGTTTTTCCCCTGTCTCCCCATGTACAGACCCCCAATTGGACATTTGTACTTATTCATATATAGCCAATACAACCAAGGACATTTGTGCAACTGAATGATTCGAGCCCATAAAAGAAAACAATGAAAATTATTTTTTGTATCAACTACAGATCAACCATACAAGTGCATCTCACAAAATTAGAATATCATCAAAAAATTTATTTATTTCAGTTCTACAATACACAAAATTGAAACTCATATATTAGATAGAATCATTACAAGCAGAGTATTTCAATTGTTTATTTCTGGTTAATGTTGATGATTATGGCTTACAGCCAATGAAAATTCAAAAGTAATTATCTCAGTAAATTAGAATACTTTAAAACACCAGCTTGAAAAAATGATTTTAAAGTCTGAAATGTTGGCCTACTGAAATGTATATTCAGTAAATGCACTCAATACTTGGTCGGGGCTCTTTTGGCATCAATTACTGCATCAATGCAGCATGGCATGAAGGCGATCAGCCTGTGGCACTGCTGAGGTGTTATGGAAGCCAATAAGGGCTTGAGAATGAAGTGCTCTAAAATTTCCTGTGAAGTTTCCACAATCAGTGATGGTTTGTGGAGCCATATCATCTGCTGGTGTAGGTCCACTGTGTTTTCTCATGACAAAAGTCAGCACAGCTGTCTAACTGGAAAATTTTTGGCACTTCATGCTTCGCTCTGCCGACAAGCTTTTTGTAGTTGGAAATTTCATTCTCTAGCAGGACTTGGCAACAGTCCACACTGCCAAAAGTACGGATACCTGGTTTAAAAATAACAGTATCACTGTGCTCGATTGGCCAACAAACTCACCTGACCTTAACCCCAAAGAGAATCTATGGGGTATTGTAAAGAGGAAGATGAGAGACACCAGACCCTACAATGCAGATGAGCTGAATGCTGCTATCAAAGCAACCTGGGCTTCCATAACACCTCAGCAGTGCCACAAGCTGATTGCCTCCATGCCATTACACATTGATGCAGTAATTGATGCCAAAGGAGCCCCGACCAAGTATTGAGTGCATTTACTGAATATACATTTCAGTAGGCCAACATTTCTCATTTTAAAATCATTTTTTCAAGCTGGTGTTATAAAGTATTCTAATTTACTGAGATAATAAATATGATAAAAATAAAATAAGAAATAAATACTTGAAATACATGACTCTATTTGTAATGACTCTATCTAATATATGAGTTTCACTTTTTGTATTCATTAACTGAAATAAATTAGCTTTTTGATGAAATTCTAATTTTGTGAGATGCACCCCTATATGGAATATCTAGTATTATACTAGTGGGAAGCAAATCATAGAATGAAAGATTTGGAAGGAACTTCCAGGGTCATAATGCCCAAACCCCTGCTCAATGCAGGATTCACAAAACCATCTCAGACAGATGTCTGTACAGCCTCTGTTTGAAGGATCTGTTTGAAATATTAGAAAGGAATGAGGCAGAATCACTTGGCAGTGGAATCAGATGTAGCTTGAATTCACAAAGGCTTCAACAACTGTCTCGGTTGAGGTGATGCACTGCTGCTGCTTAAAATATTATTCTCCATGTCTTCTGAATGCAAAGACTGACTGTTTATCTCTTGCAATAAATGAACTGTATAAATGTTTTTCTGGTGTAGTATCTTATTATTCTCTGAGTTCTATCAGTTAGGGGACTAAGGTGCAGAACAGAAACAGTTGTCATTGATGGAATGTAAATTCCAAATTGTACAATATTAAGGCAAAAATGATGGACTGAGCAGAACAGTAACTCAAGCTGATGGTGTCGATGTCACAGGCTACACTATCTTGTGCTGTGTCTGAGATGACTGTTGTGACATATTTTACATTACACCAGGCTACCTCCACAGTGCAGTTGCCAGACGCAAAGGAGGCAAAATGTCACATGCATTGGATACTACTAATGTGACTACACCTGCTGCAAACAGTGCTAGTGGTGCTGCTGTTGGTGCCTCCCACATCTTCTGCTGTGTTATGAATTTTTTTCTCTAATATTTTAACATCCATTGCTATGACCACATTTTGGTTTATCAAATATTTGGACACAAGTCTGATGTTTGCAGAAAAATATAGAATTAATCAGGATTGCTAGGTAAAGTTCATGTGACCACCAAAAGATTAATGACATTATTGGCTCTAAACTGCCAGACCTCACCTTTCCTGCCTCGGCATTTTTTTTACCTTTAGGTTTCTACCGCTGCAATTACAGAGCTATGCAAGCAATACATCATCTGACTACCCAGAGGGCAGCACGGTGGCTCAGTGGATAGCACTACAGCCTTGCAGCGCTGGGGTCCTGGGTTCGAATCCCACCAAGGACAACATCTGCAAGGAGTTTGTATGTTCTCCCCGTGTTTGCGTGGGTTTCCTCCGGGTACTCCGGTTTCCTCCCACACTCCAAAAACCTACTGATAGGGAATCTAGAATGTGAGCCCCATCGGGACAGCGACGATAATGTGTGCAAACTGTAAAGCGTTGCGGAATATGTTAGCGCTATATAAAAATAAAGATTATTAAAGATTATTATTATTTAATAATTGTAGCCTGTCCTGCTACTGCCATGGCCATTGATGTTGAACCGATGTGGCACCCCAGAGTCTGGTTGCCATGGTGACATTGCCTCCCTCTAAGGGGTGATGTCATGCCTGGGGGCAGGGGGGTCCCCATGCCAGGTAACAACAGTGTACATGTCAATTCCTGCTCCAAGCCAAAAAGGGGAGTTTCCTTATAAATTCTGGCCAGCAGGTGGGGTTAGTGAGTCAGAAAGAAGTCAGCTGAGAGAGTAAAAAGGAGAGTTGTCAAGAAAATGGGAGCCAGCTGGAGCTGGTGACAGGACAGTGAGGGAGGAGAGTTGGCAGTTGGTCTGTGGAGAGGGAAGGGACAGGAGCAGATACAAGAGCTCAAGGGAATAAAAACTGTGTATAGCTGACCCCAGAGCGGAGTACTGATAAAAGGGACGCCAGAGTCCTTGGCTGGGTGAGTTCTGTACACCCTGACAGCCGAATCTGGAGGGCAGGGGACTGCATCTGCAAAGGCCAGCTGTTGAAGCCTTAAGTACTGTTAAATAAACCACCAAGACCATTTACATTATGGAATATCAGTTTTCATGACAACCCAATGATGCCAGCAGCAGACAATAAATGAGCTGCCAACAGGAAGTATGGAGAGGTGTGTCAAGTTGCCTAAAAAAAATGCATATAATGATGGATATAAATATAAATGATCATTAGCTCCCACACCATAAAATGTGTATATTCAATTTGTTCTTCTCATCTTTATTGCCTGCAGAATTTTACATATTTCTGCATACAATTTATCAATATCAAATGTCTTGAGTAAAAAAATATGTTAAAATACAGTCTATATCAATGACTGATCTTCTCAATACATTTGTGGAAGTGTATCATGGTATTAAAAAAGGTTATATCTAAGGAGTTCAGAATAAGAGCTGTTGATACTCACTAGGATGGGAATTTTACAAAGCCTCCTCTGAAAAATTTGAACTCCATCAATGCAAAGTCAGATTGTGTTTAAATAGAGGTAATTCCTTTTAAATATTTTTATTAATTTAGTATTAAGACCGGGAAGGGTAACAGAATGGAAAAGGGGTAAGTAGGGTATAACTTACATAGGTAAAGGAAACAATAAAATTAGAGAACCCTCAAACATTACTAAACATTGTTTGAAGAGGATATAAAAAAAATAAAATAACAAAACAATACAATAGCATTCGTCAGACCATCTTATGAGGAACTCATCAGAAAGAGATACATCTTTTAAATATGCATCAATTAAAACAGCAATTAGCATAGGGACAAGTTTCAACATGTTTGTTTAGCGTAAAACTTGCTGTTCCAGATCTCCCATTTTTTTGAGTACTTATGAATACTATTATTAACAACCGCAAATCTCCATTCCAGGTCACTGTGTAGACAAATCCTATCTAAGATATCTGCAAATTTAGGTACCTCCGTTTTTTTCCACCATTGCGCCAAGTTAATCTTGACCACCAAGAAAATATGTATAATAACATATCTAATTGAGGGGTCAAATTGTTCCATGTCTAATGACAGAAGCACTCTCCCAGGAGTAATTTGAACATTTTTGGTGAGGAGGTCAATGTGCTGGGAGACTTGAAACCAAAGGTCTTTAATTTTTGGACAGCCCCAAAAAATATGATAAAGGTTTCCCTGTTGGCCGCAGTCTCTCCAACACAAAGGGGAATGTTCCGAATTAATGTGCGACAACCTAATCGGGGTATAATACCATCTAGACATCACTTTGAAGTGGCATTCATGGAGGGACATTGAAATATTAGATCTATAGATATTTTTAATAGCACCGTCCCATTGCTCAGTCCGAAAGTCTTCTCCTAAATCAGACTCCCACCTTTTCATGTAAACGTTTTTTGTGCCACTAGGATCCCCAGCTATAAGCCTATACAAGTTGCTTAGACTCCAGATATGCTTGTTTTTAACATTGCACAAAAGTGATGAAAGAGTTTCATAATTCCAAGATTTTCCAGATATTAGTTCCATGATGCAATCCTTCAACATGATAAAGAGAATTATCTCGGAGGAAGGCAACCCATATTTGGTTTTAATCTCACTGAAAGTTAGGAATTTACCCCCGATATAAATGTCTCCCACCCTTTTAATTCCTGACTTTGTCCATGTTTCAGGGATAGGGAAATCAAGTATTATTGCCAAAAGGGAAAGGGGTAGGTTTGGAATGTACTCCAATTTTTAACATTCTTATGTGGCTTAACAACGTCCTCCAGGCAGAGATTAATGACTGAAAAATGGGATGTGGTGAGTTTTTTCGTGATTTGTGAAAAAGAAAACAAAAAAAAAGTTTTCGGACCGAGTTTAACCCGCTAGTGTCCCTCTCTAGGTGAAGCCAAGCTGGATGTGGGTCGTTATCAGCAAACCAATACCAGCTCTGTTTAATCAACGAGGCCAGATAGTATGCATGAATATTTGGAAGACCGGCACCTCCATGATTTTTATGTTTGTAAAGCAAGTCAGCTGAGATTCTAGCTTTCTTGCCATTCCACACAAAAGAGAGTATCATTCCCTGAATTTTGCGAAGAGTCCTAAATGGGAGGATTACTGGTAAAGTCCTAAAAACATATAATATTTTAGGTAAAACAAAAGATTTAACCGATAGTGTCCTCCCGAAAATAGAGAGGCCCAATTGTGCAAAGAAAGATAGATCAGTTGCAATCGTTTTGATAATATTCTCTAAGTTAGCTCTAATTGTAGCTTGAATCGATCCTGCTATTTTGATACCCAAATAGATTATTTCCTTTTCTTCCCAAGCAAACTCAGTTTGTCCTCTCAACTCGTCAATTTCAGCTTTATTCATGTTAAAAGTAATAAATTTAGATTTATGCGTATTTATCTTAAAGTAAGAGGCTTTGGAAAATTCTTCCAAATCTCTTGAGAGAGCCTTAATAGAGTTTATAGGATCGGCAGTGTAAGAAACAAATCGTCAGCAAAAAGGCCTAGCTTATAATGACGAGAAGAGAGTTTAAAACCTCTGATCCCTTCGTTAAGTCTGATTTTTTCGGCCAGAGGCTCAATGGCGAGAACAAACAACAGAGGAGATAAGGGACACCTCTGTCTTGTTCCATTGGTAATAGAAAATGGATTAGACAAAAAGTTGTTAGCGTAAATTCTGGCACTGGGACCCGAGTAAAGCGCGAAAACCGTTGATAGGAATTTTTCATCAAAGCCAAATCTGGAAAGAGTTGTTTTCAAAAATGACCAGTTTAGCCTGTCAAAGGCTTTCTCGGCGTCCAGTGCCAGAAATGCCGATTGATGTCCTGAAGTCTTAACTAGGTTCATCAGGTTAATTACCCTTCTGGTCCCGTCTGACGCTTGCCTGCCTGTAGTGAAACCAATCTGGTCGTCATTCAACAAATTTGGTAAAATATTTTTCAAACGCTCAGCAAGTATCTTAGAGTAAATTTTAATATCGCTATTGATAAGCGAAATTGGTCTGTAGTTCTGTAACCTCTCGGGGTCCCCCCCGCCTTTGGAATCATAACAATTGTAGCTTCCAGCATCTCATTTGGGAATGAACCCCGAGAGGATGCCAGATCAAAAACAGAGGCCAAATGTGGGGCTAATAGTTTTGCAAAAGACTTGTAGTATTCCCCTGAAAAGCCGTCCGGCCCAGGGGTCTTTTGATTTTGGAGTTTGTTAATTACAGCAGTTATCTCCTTCTCTGAAAAGGGGCCATTTATATAGTCCAAGTCACTGCTGCTAACCTTTGGAAGGTTAATACCTTCCAAGTAAGCATCTACAGATTTGAGTTTTCTATAAGAGTTGAAGGATCATCCTTCAGGTTATAGAGCGTCCCAAAAAATTCAGCAAACGATTCGACTATGTCCCTGGGATGAGTCTTGGCTTCACCCGAGGGGAGACAATTTTAGAAATCCTTCTATTAACTCTCTCTCTTTTAGGTTTGGACATCATATATTTCACAGGCTTGTTCACCGAGGTGTATACCTTATACTTTGAGGCTTTAATGACCCCATCATATTCCTTGTATATTTCTGATCTTAAGTGCTGCCTGAGTTTCAGAATCTCTGCTTGGATGGACGAGGATGGAGCTGTTAGGTTAATCTGTTGCTCCTCTTTTTGCCTTATTTGGTTTTGTAAGTTGATAATCTTTTCCCTATTTCTCTTTTTGTATCTGGAATAGATTTGTATGAGTCCCCCCTAAGTAAAGCTTTATGGGCATTCCATAAAGTAAAAGAATCGACCTCGTCAGATATATTTTCTTTGAAATAATTTGAAATTAAAGTCTCTATTTCTTGTTTAAACTCGGGATTGTGTAAAGGATAGGATTATTTTTCCACAGGAATGAACTTTTGGAGGGGGGGCCTAGCAAAAATTCAGTAAGGAAAGGGGTGTGGTCCGATATGGATTTCTTTAAAAATTTAATGCTTTTGAATTTAGTTAAGGTGAATATGTTGGTGAGTACAAGATCAATTCTGGAGGCCGTTTTATGGACGTCCGAGAAATGAGAGTATTCACGCGATGACGTGTTCAAACAGCGAAAGACATCATAGAATTCGTTCTGGACTAACCAGTTTTTTAGGGCTGGGACTTTATGGCGTACAGAGGAGGACGAATCTAGATAACTGTCTGGGACAATATTAAAGTCCCCCAATAAGACAAGGTCGCCAGTCTTAACTTTGTCAATTTTCTTTTGCAATTTGTTTAGGAATCGAATATGACTTTTATTTGGGGCATAGATATTCACTATTGTGCAAGGTCTATTCTGGAGCCGGCATACCAGTATGTGGAATCTACCTTGGGATCAATTATTTCCTCAACAAACTGGAATGGGACGGTGCTACTTACCAACGTAATGACCCCTGCTTTCTTCTTTTCATTCAATGACTTAAAAACATGAGGAAAGTTCCTATGACGGAAGACTGGTTGACGATCAATAGCAAGTTTGACCTCTTGCAAGCATACAAGTTCGGCATGGGTATGAACAATCTCTTTCCAGAGAGTAAACCTCTTGTTTGGGCTGTTAAGGCCTCTAACATTGTATGACAAAACTTTCATTTATAATGTAAGTATAAAAAGAAACAGCAAATAACAGGAAGAAAAAGCAAATAAACTGAAACAATTTATATAAACCTTAAAGAGTTCTCCTGGAGGACACCAAACCGAGTGGTGGCTCACCTTAGTTAGGGGAAAAAATAAATTGTGGCATAGATCCCACAAAGACATCTTGTATGTGAAGGGTTATAATAACCATTAACAATCAAGTATTTAGCAATAGAAACTTGGATTTGTTAATACAATTTAATCCCTATCTTTGAAGTCAGGTTCATCCATAAGAAACTTTATGAACCTATGGCCCTCTTGAGGTGAACTGATAGGGTAATTTTTGTTATTATACCAAACTAAAAGCTTAGTGGGGAAGCCCCATCTGTAAGATACTCTCAATTCCCTAAGTTTGAAAGTAATGTCCCTAAAGGACCTCCTGGCGTCCATTGTTTCCTTGGAGAAGTCTGAGAAGATTTTGATGTCTCTATATGGCTCTGGAGGGGAGCCTCTTTCTCTGAGACTTTTTAGTATTTTTTCTTTGGTTTCAAAGAAATGGACTCTCAAAATGGTATCTCTAGACTTCTCCTGCGAAATTCCTTTGGGGCGCGGAAGACGATGGATGCGATCTATCTTTACTTCTAAATCTGATAGATCGGGTGAGAGTTTTTTAAACAAAGTTTTTGTAAAATCTGAAAGGTCGTTTTGAGGGATAGATTCTGGAATACCCCTGATTTTTAGATTGTTCCTCCTGCTACGATCCTCCAGATCCGTAACTTTGTTTTTTAAGGAACCTAACTTCTTCTTTAAGGAGGGAGTTCTCTTTAGAAAGGTAAACAGCATCCCTCTCCACCTGTGCTATCCTCTTTTCATATTTCTCAACTTTTTGGGTAAGGCTACTACACGTTTCTTGCAAGGCTCTGGCCTGAGATTCAAATCCTGTTCTCAAGGCATCACTAAATGATTGAAAGAGGTTTGCCAGGAATCCCTCTGTGGCCTGTTTACTAGACCCTTTGTATTCCTCAAGATTAATTGAGGGGGGTAAAACCTCAAATGATGGAGTGGACACCTCACTGTCTCTTTTTCTCCTCTGCCTATCTGGACTGGTATTTGGCGTGTAATCTTCTGAAAGACTATTGGAATCTTCTGTATGAGAACCTTCTGTGTTCCCTTTTTCACTAAGGTCTTTCCTTTTAAATGATTTAGAAGTATCCATCTCTTCAGTAGGTGAATCACTAAGAGGTAGAGATTTGGAGATACTCCCAGGATTACTTTTCTTGGGTGGTGTATTTGGTTGAGTTTTACACACTGGAATTTTAATATTGGCCCCGCCTTTTGTCACTTTACTATAGGTCGAGATATGTGTCTGCTTCGGATAGGTGGGTTCTGGTTCATGTCTTTTTAAAGGTGATCTGGACTTTAGGGGGCTAAACAAATTAGGGAAGTCTTCATAGGATTTTGAGAATTTCCCTAGAGAGGACTTACCAGTCCTAGATGAACTGCTATTGGCCCTACCCCTAGCAGACCTCATCTTAAACTAGAAATCTCAGGGCCCACACCTGAATAATTCAAACACAAAACTTTAAATGTCAAAATTTCCCCAGACCTAAACTTAGGTCAGGACAGAGTCTCGAGCGTTAGATCACACTGTAGCCCAACAGCACCTCTACCCAGGTCTCAGGTCTCAAATAGTCAATGCTTGATTGAATCCGCCTATAGCAATTGCATATATTGATATAAATAACCAAAACCACCAAACCACAGGCCCACCCCAAATCAAATTGACCAGACAATAATTATATGTAGAGCGGGAAAATAATAATAATGAAGATTAAAAAAAAAAAAAAAACACAAACAAACAAAAAACAAACAAACAATGACTTTGAGTAGTGTTGAGCGATACGATAATGCAAATATCGGCTATCGGCCGATATTAGCTCTATCGGCCTTTCGATAATTCGTTTCGATATTTTCGTCTTATTGAATACCGGAATCGGAAGTTCCCATAATTCTTTGCGAGGCAATGTGATTTTATTCAGCCAATAAGGAATCCTAAGAAGTGTGGGCACATCCTGTACTGCTGCGGTCATGTTAACTAATGGCATGGCTGTGATTGGATGCTGAAATGATGTCAGAATGCACTATAAAAGGCGCCGCCGCCATTTTAGCGTCACTGTGCTGTGAATTCAGTAAGGGACAGAACGCTGCTGTGCTGACTCTGAGGGACAGTTAGAGATTGCGATTTAGTGTACTGTGCTGTAGGCAGGCTAGCACCAACCGCTGTGTAAAGCTTCCTTTTGCCTGCAGTGTTGTTTTAACAGCTCTGCAAGGTGTGTGTGAGTGCAGGTGACGCTGCAGTTTGCTCTGCATGCAACGCTGTCTGTAGGCATCTGCACGTGTCACTCACAGACTCTTTTTTTTTTTCTTCAGTGTATAAAAGGCGCCGCCGCCATTTTAGCGTCACTGTGCTGTGAATTCAGTAAGGGACAGAACGCTGCTGTGCTGGCTCTGAGGGACAGTTAGAGATTGCGATTTACTGTACTGTGCTGTAGGCAGGCTATCACCAACCGCTGTGTAAAGCTTCCTTTTGCCTGCAGTGTTTTAACAGCTCTGCAAGGTGTGTGTGAGTGCAGGTGACGCTGCAGTTTGCTCTGCATGCAATGCTGTCTGTAGGCATCTGCACGTGTCACTCACAGACTCTTTTTTTTTCCTTCAGTGTAATTCTTGCTGCTCCATGCAATTTAACTATTAGTGTGACGCGCTTCCATCCGTATCCAATACATTGGTTGCAAACACTATAGAAGTGGACAAAGGAGTAGCCTTTCACAGATTGTGATTTGTGAACAGTTGTGTTTCAGTGTTCACTTCAGTCTCTGCGTAATAACCACACTTAGGCCTTATAACTTTTCTGACTTTCTTTATCAATCTACCAAGATGAAGAAGTCAGTGAGTAAGGCACGTGGTCGTGGCCGTGGAGTTTCAGCAGGGAGAGGACGTGGGGATTCTGTGTCTGCTGCCGCCCTCAGTGACACAGCATCCACCATTTATCCCCGTGAGCGTTCCTTTATGCGCACTTTGGTAGGAGCTCGGCGTGCCCCCCTGCTGCGGGAAGAACAAATTGAAGCCGTTGTTGGTTGGATGGCAGCCAATGCATCGACTTCAATTCCTTCCACCTCCTCTCAGGAACACAACACTGTTTAGCAACCATCTGTCTGTTCACCGCCTGTCAAATTACCAAGGCAGTCAGAGAGTTCTGTACAGGAGCCAGCTGAGTCTCTGCTTCTGTTCTCAGAATCTGTTGGCTCGCAAACACGGGCACAGGCAAGCAGCATTCTGCAATTTGAAAAAGAGGGAGTATGCAGTGATGCGCAACAGCTGTGTCTCTCTCAATCTGAAGAGGCGGGTGAGCCAGTGCCGATGGACAGCACACCGCAGAACGCATCTTATGATGATGATGAGACTCAGGTGCCAGGTTTTGTGGAGCATGGTGCTGCCCAGACCATCCAACAGCAGCAGGTGTTGGAAGAGGGTAGTGGAGATGATGAAGTCCGAGACCCAACATGGCGTGAGCAACAGGAAGGTGGTGGGAGCAGCTCTGAGGAAGAGATTGTCCCAACGGTACAAAGAGGAGGGAGAGGTAGGCTGCAGACTCGCTTGCCTGTAGCCTCCAGTTTGGCACCTGTTGGGAGCAGTTTTCTTAGAACTGTCAAAATTGGCGCTCCCATGACTTGCACTTAGTGGTCCTTTTTTGACAGACTTGTACATGATATTTGCTATGTTCAATGCAAGTTGTGTAAGCAAAAAGTTAAAAGAGGTAAAAATATCAGGAACCTGAATACCACAAATATGTGGACACATGTACGGACAAAGCATGTAGCTGAGTTCCAAAGACACACTGGAGATGTAGGCCAACCTACAGCAGCACCTACATCTTTAGGTCATGTTCGAGCCTCTACCTCCAGCTCTCACACACCTGTTTCGGCTTCCTCACAGGATCTCCATGGAAGAACCTCGGTCACTGTTGTCCATAGAGAAACTGTTATTCCACCCACTGCAGCAAGTTCACAGTCATCGTCACACTTCCAGAACAAAAAACAGCCATCGGTAACACAGGCATGGGATAAAAGACGGCCATACTCGGCAAACCATCCACGAGCACAGGCTCTGAATGCTGGCCTTGCAAAACTCCTGTCCCTTGAAATGCTGTCATTCAGGCTGGTGGAGACTGACAGTTTCAGGAACTTTATGGCATTGGCAGTCCCACAATATAATGTGCCAAGCCGATTTTATTTCAGCAGGCAAGCTGTCCCTGCTCTGCAAAAACATGTCGAGGGAAACATTAAACATGCGCTACTAAACGCCGTCAGTAGCAGGGTCCACCTGACCACCGATGCGTGGACCAGTACCCATGGCCAGGGACGATACCTTTCCCTCACTGCCCATTGGGTCAATGTTGTGGAGCCGGGTACAGATCTTGCCAGTGGCGCTGTACGTGTTCTGCCAACTCCAAGGATTGCAGGAATCCAGTCTGTGCACATTGATTCCTCCTCCTACTCCAGTTCCTCAGAATCATCGCTGCACGAGCCGTCACGGTATACCTCCACATGGACCCGTGAACGCTTACCTGTTGCGACCGATATGAGCACAGCCGTGGCCAAACGTCAACAGGCCGTACTGAAATTAATTCCCATGGGGAATCGAAGCCACACAGCGCAGGAGCTCTGGGATGCCATCAAGCAGGAGAGCGATGTGTGGTTTTTGTCAGCTAATCTCCAGCCAGGCTTGGTAGTGTGTGACAATGGCCGAAATCTGGTGGCAGCTCTGGGCCTTGGCAACCTCACTCACATACCATGTCTGGCACATGTGCTCAACTTGGTCGTGCAGAGTTTTTTGAGGGACTATCCGTATCTTGATGCACTGCTGCACAAGGTCCGCCTAGAGTGCGCTCACTTGCGACGTTCCAGCATGGCCAGATCGCGCATTGCAGCTCTGCAAGTCAGATTTCGCCTTCCTGAACATCGCATCATATGTGACGTACCCACCAGGTGGAATTCCACGTTACATATGTTGGAGCGGTTGTGTGAGCAGCAGCCAGCAGTAATGGAGTATCAGCTGCAACAGGCGCAATCAACTCGCAATTTGCGCCGTTCACACTTCACCACTACTGAGTGGGCCTCTATGAACGACATCTGCGACGTTTTGCATGCGTTTGATGTCTCAACGCGGATGGCGAGTGCAGATGATGCACTAGTCAGCATGACTGTACCCCTTATCTGCCTGCTTCAGAAATCACTGAAAGCACTAAAGGAAGAGGTTTTGAAAGAGGTGGAGGATGAGGAGTCACAAATTCACTTACCTTCAGGACAGTCAGCGCAACGTCGTTCCTCACAAAGGGCTGGGCAGGGCTCACTTTGTGAGGAGGATGAGGAGGAGGAGGAGTCAATGGAGGAGGAAGAAATCCCTACAGAGGGAGGTAACACAACGCTCTACTTAGTATGTAGAGCGAGGGTGGGGTGATGCAGAGGAGACAGAGATAACGCCTCTTCCAGAGGACAGCCTTTGTTGGCCAGTTGGGAGTCTGCAGCACATGGTTGATTTCATGCTTCAGTGCCTGAGAAACGACCGCCGCATCGCCCACATTCTCAGCACGTCAGATTATTGGGTGTACACCCTCCTAGACCCTCGCTACCGGGACAACTTACAAACCCTCATCACACCGGTGAACCGGGACCGTAAAATGCAGGAGTACCAAGACACACTGGTGCAATCCATACTGTTGTACATTCCAGCCGAGAGAGCTGCTGCTGCTACTGCTGCTGCTTTACAAAGCAGCTCTGTGCGTCGAGGCAGTGTAGACACCTCTACAACAAGAGGGAGCAGAAGCAGCGCCTCTGCACAGGGCAAGAACTGTATGTTACAAATGTGGCAAAGTTTTGTGACAGCGCCAGCAAGGTTTACACCATC
This sequence comes from Oophaga sylvatica, assembly GCA_033576555.1. NCBI lineage: Eukaryota > Metazoa > Chordata > Amphibia > Anura > Dendrobatidae > Oophaga > Oophaga sylvatica. The sequence goes on from JARQOD010008722.1 coordinate 19,088, forward strand.
CGAGACGGCTCCAGTCACCAGGAAGAAACGTTTCCGTAAGATGGTGACAGACTACTTGGGTTTCCCTCTAAGTGTACTCCCAGATGCCTCTTCCCCTTTCAAATTTTGGGTCTCTAAGTTGGATACATGGCCAGAGCTTAGCCAGTATGCATTGGAGGTGCTGGCTTGCCCTGCTGCCAGTGTATTATCTGAGCGTGTCTTTAGTGCTGCAGGTGGTGTAGTAACAGACCGTCACATGCGACTATCCTCAGAGAATGTAGACCGGCTTACTTTTCTGAAAATGAACAAGGCATGGATCTCACCTGAATTTGCCTGTCCGTTTTCAGATTAAATAACTGTTTGGCAACGTTTTCCATGTCTCCTGTTATGTTCATCTTTCTACCACCTGAACTCTACTCCCTGGGCTACAACACCGCCATTTGTTGCTCGTAAGTAATTGGCAGGGGTACTGACTCCTGGCCAGCCTGGTTACAGCACGACAGCTGTTTCCTGGCAGTGTGAACGTCAATTATCCTCCAATAAGTTGTGCTGTCGTGTTGCATTCGGGTTAGCCGACTCTATGGTGCCTGCAGTTTAGGTGATTCCTATGTGTGCTGTGGGATATGTAAATAAAGGCGGTTTCCATTGTGACAATAGGATAAGCACCCACTGTAGGACTGTGTGATTCGGTAACTGCGGACGGCTTGCGTCCTGTCAACTTACATTTTCATGGGTGCGTTCTTCTACCCGTCCGGGGTCCAGTACCGTCAAGTGGTTCTCCCCAGTGCCTTTGGCCTAGGTGCCTCCATCTCCGTATCCGAGTTCCAGCAACGTCTGCTGGTCCTTGGTAGTGCTTTGGAGCACAGGTACCTCCTGCTTAGTAACCGTGTCACAGTAACGTCAGCTGGTACTCGGTTGTGACATTGTCTCTTTTCCTTCTGCTACCCGTCCGGGGTCCAGTACCGTCAAGTGGTTCTCCCCAGTGCCTTTGGCCTAGGTGCCTCCATCTCCGTATCCGAGTTCCAGCAACGTATGCTGGTCCTTGGTAGTGCTTTGGAGCACAGGTACCTCCTGCTTAGTAACCGTGTCACAGTAACGTCAGCTGGTACTCGGTTGGGACATTGCCTCTTTTCCTTCTGCTACCCGTCCGGGTCCAGTACAGTCAGCTGGTCCTTGTTACTTCCATTGTCTCTTGCTCCATCTGATACCCGTCAGAGTTCCAGTAACGTCAGCTGTTTCTCGGAAATTAGACGACATTAAAGACCACCCAGAAGAAGATGACGACAACAAGGACGACGAGCATGAAGCCAACCAGCCTGAACACCATCACAAAGAAAAAATAAAAGATTACCAAGAAGAAGATCACCAACAGGACAAAGAAGGTTAAGACAAACTACAAGATACAGAACAAGAGACAGTAGAACAATAAGCAGAAGATCAAAAAGCAGAAGAACATGAAGTATAAGACCAAAATGAAGAGCAAAATATATGCTCTAAATTCTAAGCAGAAGAAGACTAAGCAGTGTATGGGGGTGAGTCCGTTCCTCCTCGTGGTGCCCCTGGAAAATGCCTGCTGCTGCTGCAGGCTAAACTGAACACGGACAAATACTGTTGTAATTTAAATCTTTTGTGACAGCAAGAACGGAACGATGAACAATTCATACTTTTACAGATTACAAGTACAGGAATCTCTGTCACAAATAAGAATATGATGAAGAAGATGAAGAGGAAGAAGATGAAGAATTTGAATATGAAGAAGATTAATTAGTTTAATAATAACAATATGAGTAATGTAAACAAAAACATGAATAGCAAGAAGTTTAAGAAGATTAAGAAGGGGAAGATGAAGAATAATTTGATGAGAAAGATGATGCTGCTGCTGAAGATTATGAAGGAGAAAGTGTGGCACTGGCAAAAGTTAAAAAGGTGAAGAGCATGGAAGTTGTGAAACATACATATTTGCCAAAATAGAAAAAAGGTTAACAACATTGTCAATTTGTTAGTCAATCCAAACGTATTTCCAAAAAAATATATATTAATGCTATTCCAATGCATTGGGTTAAACATGTATGCCTTTATTGTCTCCTCAACCTCCCCCAATACATTCTACATTAGTCTTTGTTGTTTTCCTTCATGTACAATTAACCAACAAGGCAAGAATGTTTTTTTTTAATTTCGATATTTTGTTCCCATAGACTTACATGGGACTTCCGGTATCGAATCGGATATCGACGATATTTAGTGCTATCGGCGATACAATTTCGATACGATATTTTTAGATATCGAGCAATATCGCTCAACACTAACTTTGAGTGATGGTGTCTAGGATTCCTGGTAGTCAAATGTATTGTTATTGATCTGGAGTATAGCAATTGGCTCCGATCAGCACAGTTCTTTTATGTAGAAGAAAATCCTAGAAGATCTTGAGAGTCTGCTCAGGTGTGATACGTTCTCTTGAAATGTGACTAGACAAAGGTCTTATGGATAAAAAGTTGCAGGGATCCTGAATGGGTTAATCCAGGCACAGTATATCTTGCATCAAATCAGCTACAGTAGCAGCAGGGTTTCACATGCTTCCCTGCACTACTTTTTCCCCCTTCAGACTATGACTCCAATATAATAATTGAAATGTTCCAGGGAAAATGTCAGGGTTATTCACTCTCTCAGATTTAACAAATGTCCGGTCTTTGAAATGTTATTATTAGGTTTTAGGCTCCAGTAACTTCCCATACAGGTAAAGTCTCTCACAGTAACAGTGAGTCTCTGCTAGTGGCAGGCAGAGGCAGCCGGAACTACTTCCCCTTTGCTTCTATGTGCAGCTGAGTGCTGCCTCCTCCCTGGTACTAACCCACAGGACACAGATGTGCCTTACCTCTGTCGACTGCAGGAGGTCCCCCGATGTTAGTAGAGCCTGTCTCAGTCGTTTTTGGGGCAAATAGAGGATGCCCTTCACAATTCCTAGTTGATGGGGAGTATTGGTAAGGAGATCCTTTCGCTTCCTCAGCACTGCTTATGAGGGAGTATTTGCTGGCAACCACTGCTGGTATCTTTTATGTGCCACACTCTGAAGGGTCTAGATAAACGTTTTGGTCCCCACAGACCTCCACTTAGCTGCTCAAAAGTAAATTTGCTGCTGCCCTGGGTATCAAAGTAGGAGAGAGCAAATGTATGGGAGTGATATCCCTCCGCCTCATCCTCTGCAGATTGCTGTCCAAAGTTGCCCAAAGTTATTTCTTCAGTCCTCTTTGGACCAGAGTCTTGATTTTGGTTCCAAATTAAGCTCCACAGGTTTATGGATGAAATAGAGTCCAAAAGGGTGATCTTAAAAACCCTATGCAGGCTTTTTATTGTCGCTTTAGAATGTCAATGTGGGAGCTTAGAGCTTCTGCTACCTACATCCACAAAGCTCAGGCCACGCCCCCTAAATAGAGGTATTTCAAGATCCCTTTCCAGAAGTGGTGGACCAACAAATATCACTCAAAGAGCTAGGTGTGTAATCATCCTTGAAAAACCCAGAGTAACCCAAATTTATTTATAAGCAAGTAAAAACCTCACATTAGCTAATGATAAGGTTCATTATGAGTTCACCATCAGGAAGAAGAACAATAATGTTGTGCATGTTAGGATTTCATGGAAAAGCCACTGAGCTCCAAAAATGACAATATCATTTTAGGCCTATTTTGCTGCACCTATTCTAGGGCTGCTTGACGTCCTTGATAGAATAATAAATCCCACATTGTATGAGCACAATCTAGACCATCCAGTAGACTGTTAAACCCAGAATAAGCAGGCAATTCAATAAATATAAAAAAATAAATCAGGGACAGACATACAGCATGGCACTCAGTTCAACTTCACAAGTGATCCCAATATTTAAGCGTACTTAGGGATGTCTACATTTATTTTATTAACTAAAAATAATTTGTAGCCACTTGTATTCAAACTTAGAACATGTAATAAGGAAGGAAGACAACAAATCACAGTATGCTCAGTTATGTATCAGAAAATTTTCAATATTTCTTTTACTCAAATATAATGTACAGAAAAGAGTTGAGCAAAACAGGTCGCTTATATTTAAAAGTCGCTGACTTTCGCCAAAGTCGAGTTTCGTTGGCCGAAACCCGACCATAGCGTGCAGTCGGCCATGCGGTCGGCAAAACGAGCGCCAAAGTCGAATTTCTCAGAATGCTTTCAGGCACCTTTTTTCAGCCAATGAGCAAGGATGTACACTGTGGGCAACGAGATGACATGAGCATCGTCCACCACCATCTTACAGAAGGGCATTGCAGTGATTGGCTTGCGTTGGGGGGTGTCATAGTGTCTATAAAAGTCCTGAACGCCGACCTCCATTTTCCTTCTGCCGCTATTAACAGTAGGGAGAGGTTGCTGACGCTGTTAATCAGTAGAGAGAGAGTTAGGGCTGGAAAGAGAAGTTCTTCTGTGCTTGTGCTGATAGCAATTGTGCTGTACAGTTAGTGTGCAGTGACAGGGGAGGATTTTCTTGTGTGCAGCAGCGCTGGTTAATAGGCTGCCGGCTAGCTGTATTGCTGTGTGTACACTGCTGTGCAGACTGCTTTTTACACAGCACTAATACTTTTATTCTTTTTTTCTGCACAGTTACAGACCGTTCATTTTTTCCCACACCGTATAAAGCTGTACGCTACTCACACAATACCGTGTACCAGCTGTTATCACGGACAAATACATGCTGACTATCTTTGTGTGACTCCGGAAATATATAAGGAGATTGAAATTTTCCCCTACACCATATACAGCTGTACGCTTCTGAGACAGTACCGTATATCTGCTCTTTGTATTACGGTCAAATCCATACTGAGTGAACGTCTTTGTGTGACTCCAAAAATATACACGGAGATTGAAATTTTCCCCTACACCATATACAGCTGTAAGCTTCTGAGACAGTACCGTATATCTGCTCTTTATATTATGGTCAAATCCATACTGAGAGAGCGTCTGTGTGTGACTTAGGAAATATACGGAGATTTAAATTTTTCCCTACACCGTATACAGCTGTACGCTCCTCATACAGTACCATATATCTGCTGGTATTTTTGGTACATTTTCTCAAACATGAGGAAGTATGGTGGAAGATGCCGCGGACGTGTGCGGGGGGCCAGCTGGGACTGATGGTGGTGGTGCATCTGCTGGTAGTGCCAAAAGCACAATAGCACCTAAGGCAGGAGGTGTTGAGCCTGCATCATCGTCTGACTCCAGAAGGCCTGGAAGGCTCCCTTTTCTGGGGGTAGGTAAACCGCTTTTAAAGCCGGAGCATCAGGAACAAGTTTTGGCTTACATTGCCGAAACAGCCTCCAGCTCTATCGTCTCCTCTACTGAAGTTTCAAAAAATGCAAGCACTGAGTCAGGACCAACACCTTTCCTTGGGTCCTTCACAAGTGAAGGATGATTACTCCCTGGAGCTCTTTTCACATACCATGCTTGGGTTGTCAAGTGAAATCCTGAATTCCCCAGTCCAAGATGAATCTGACATGGAGAGCACTGATGCACAGCCACTGCTATCTGATTCTGCTGGTACATTCACCCAGAGCACTGCATTGCCCTCGCAGTCTACTGAGCTAGAATCTGACCCTGATGAAACTCAGGTGCCCCTTCCCACATACTCTAACACCTTACACGGTGACACAGAGGAAGGTGCAGATGAAATTGAAGAGGAAGTTATGGATGACCCAGTTGTTGACCCGGATTGGCATCCATTGGGGGAAGAGGGTGCCTCTGGCAATAGCTCAGAAGAGTAGGAGGATCCGCAGAAGGCATCGACATTGCAGCTGCGATTATCTGGCAGGCCTGTAGCAGACCAAAAACGTGTTAAAAAACAAAAAGAGTTGCAGGACAGCTTGGCCAGACGGTCAAAAAATGCACAGCATGCAAGCCCTGAAAATTTAGCCCATAGTAGGAAAAGAGCAGTGTGGCACTTTTTTGACCAAAATCCTATTGATGAGGCAAAGGTTATCTGTAAGAAGTGCGGAAGGACATTTAATCGAGGGAAAAATCTCCGAAAATTGAATACCAGTTGCATGCTTAGACATTTAAACACCATGCACTTGCAAACGTGGACAGACTACAAAACCTCACTGGCTTTGAATGGCTACATTGCCAAACTGATCTCATTAGAGATGATGCCCTTCCGTTTGGTTGAAAGCGCAGCGTTCCGAGAGCTCATGGCCTACACTGTCCCACACTATGACCTACCCAGTCGGCACTTCTTTTCTAGAAAAATCATCCCTGCCCTCCACCTGCATGTGAAAGACCACATTGTCCATGCACTCAAACAATCAGTGAGTGGAAAGGTGCTCCTCACAACAGATGCATGGTCCTGTAGGCATGGCCAGGGCCGTTATGTGTCCATCACTGCGCACTGGGTTAATGTGGTGGATGCAGGGTCCACAGTGGACAGCGGCGGTGAGGCAGTGTTGCCTAGCCCACGGTATAGGCAACAGTTGGCTGTAGGCGTTCGACCCTACTCCTCCTCCTACAGAAGCAATAGCTGGTCGACAGAGCACAGACACATGAACACTCTATCCACAGCTGCCAGCGTTGCACACGAGGTGTCCCACTATCGAATAGCTAGTGGCAAGCGTCAGCAGGCTGTTTTAAAGATGATGTCTTTGGGCGACAACAGACACACCGCGGTGGTACTGGCCGACTACTTGCAGTGAGAACCTGAGTCATGACTGGGCAGTCTACATCTTGAGCCAGGCAAGGTAGTCAGTGATAACGGCCGTAATTTTGGGCGGCCATAGCTCTGGCAAAACTCAGACACATACCTTGCCTGGTTCACACCTTGAACCTGGTGGTGCAGTGCTTCATAAATAATTATCCGGAGTTACAGCCCTGCTCCATAAGGTGCGAAGACTGTGCTCGCACTTCCGTCGCTCGCCTGTAGTCTCCAAACGTATGCAGAGGCTGCAGCGATCGCTCCACCTCTCCAATCACCGCCTAATCATAGACACTGCAACAAGGTGGAACTCCACGATGCATCATGGTTGAGAGGCTGTGCGAACAGAGGCAGGCTGTAATGCATTTGTGGGAGGATACACGGGCAGGCAGTTTGAGGGCAGACATCGAGTTGTCGGGTGTGCAGTGGTCAAAGCTGAAAGACCTCTGTAAAGTCCTTCAGTGTTTTGAGGAATGCACACGGCTGGTTAGTGCAGATGATGCCATTATAAGCATGAGCATCCCACTTATGCATCTGCTCATGCAACCTTTGATGCACATTAAGGATCAGGCGTCTGCAGAGGAGGAGGAGGTAAGCCTTCATGACAGTCAGGCATTGTCTGCTCAGGGAACTGTCCTGGACGAGGTGGACGAAGAAGAAGAAGAGGAGGAGGAGGAGGATTAGGGGATGATTATGTTGGGGAGTAGGATGCTTCTTAGGAGAGAGAGAAATGTTGGCTTGCCAAGGTCAGGTACAGGGTTTGTGCGTGACTGGAGGGATGTGGATTTGGCAGAAAGTGCTCCTCCACCCTCTACTGGCAGAGCATCATTGACACCTGGAGCATTGGCCCACATTTGTGACTATGTCTTGCGTATTCTAAAAAGGGACCCCCGCATTGCCAAAATTATGAAGGATGATGACTACTGGTTGGCCAGCATCCTCGATCCACGCTATAAAGGCAAATTACAGAACAACATGCCACAGGAGAACTTAGAGCTAATATTGGCGAACAAACAAGCAACTCTGGTAAACTGTTTGTTCAGGCATTCCCAGCACACAGCATCTGTGCAGGTTCTACCACGAGCTGTACTGGGCCAAATGGAAGAGGTGTTCATGGTGCACACAGCTGAAGTGGTGTTGGAGACAGTGGTTTCATGACCATGTTGTGGTCTGATTTCTCAAGTAACGCTCACACGACTGGTAATACTCAATCGATTGCAACAGACAGGAGACAACAGTTGTCAACTATGGTTCAAAATAACCTCTCCTCCCCTATCGATGTTCTCCCTCACAGTTCATTCCCCTTTGACTACTGGGCCTGTAAACAGGACACCTGACCTGAATTGTCACAATATGCCTTACAGGAGCTCGCTTGTCCTGCTGGTAGTGTGCTATCAGAAAGAGACTTCAGTGCTGCTGGATCAATCCTGACAGAAAGAAGGACCCGGCTGTCGACCAAAAATGTTGGTAATCTCACCTTCATTAAAATGAACCATGCCTGGGTTTCAAAGGAATTTGTACCACCTTCCCCTGATGACCCATAGGTTGGCAGCAAAATGTCTCGCTTTGTCCTCCTTTTCTTCCGACTTCTCCAATTCCTCCATTTACAGCTGCTGAACGTCCAGCCTACACCTCAACATATGCCAGTTTTTCCACCTCCCTAGCTGGGCTGTACCCCCCCAGTGCCGGCGTCAGCACCTGGCACACCTGGGTAATTGCCGAGGCCCTGAGCAGGTGGGGTGCCCACTCGCCGTCAGAAACACCGGCGTACAATGAAGGGCTCTGTGCCAGTTTCTGGCGCCCATGAGTGTGCTCCCCCTGCTTGCTCAGGGCCCCAGCACTTGCAATACTTACCTCTTCCTTCTCCAATGCTGTGACGTCTTCCGTGTTTCCTGACAGTGACATTCAGGTCAGAGAGCGCGATGATGTCACGTCTGTGGGCTTTCTGCCTGAACAGTCACAGTGCAGAGAGCTGGAAGATGGTGACACTGAGGAGTCCAGAGTAGAGCAATTCCCAGCGAGGAGAGGTATTTCATTTTTTTTTAATGGTTGGAGCAATATATGGGGAGCATTATACATTGGAAAATTATATATGGGGACAATCATACACTTCAGCATCATAGATAGGGCCCATTATACACTGGAGCATTATTTATGGGGCCCATCATACACTGGAGCATCATATGGGGCCCATTATATATGGAGTGTTATATAGGCCCATTATACACTGGAGCATCATATACGGGGCCCATCATATACAGGAGCATCATATGGGGCGCATTATATATGGAGCATTATATAGGCCCATCATACACTGGAGCATCATCCATGGGGCCCATCATATACTAGAGCATAATATGGGGTTCATTATTTATGGTGCATCATATAGGGCCCTTTATATATGGAGCATCATATGGAGCGCATATGGGGCCTATTCTGTATGGAGCATTATATGGAGCCCATTCTGTATGGCGCATTGTGTGGTGCCCATAATACTGTATGGAGGACTATACTGTCCGGTTTTTGAGCTATTGTAGAATTTACAATAGATATCACTCATGAAATGTACGAAGTTGTATTATACCTATATTTCTCTGCCATATCGAAGCATCATGAATTGTGGTATGTCTTAAAGGGGCCCACTGAGACTCTTTCGCCCTGGGCCCACGAAAACCTGGAGCCAACCCCAGTTTTCAATGCGCAACTATTATTATACAGTAAATTAAGGTTGACTAGTTTAAGTAATAATAATTGATGTTGTTGGCATTGAAATGGGCACTGTAGGTGTGTTTACTGTCCTCCACTCACTGCCAACTTTTATTCCCCATTGACTTGCATTGGGATCAGATTTGTGACTCAGACTCGACCTTTTCCGTTAGTCGGCCGACTTCGTTAGACTCCACTTTTGGGAAAGTCAGGTGATCCGAAACCCGACTCGACCCTCCCGGAGCCAAAGTCGCTCATCTCTAGTACAGATATTTACAGATGTATTTCTATAATCCAATGCATATAGATTAAAAGTAAATTTATAAACCAGGGATGAACAAACCTGACAAAATTTTAATTCGGCAGTTTGATTCACATTTCACCTTGCAGTTCACTTGTTCCATTACCACAGTCCTTTGTTCTATCCTTCTTGCAGCTCCCTCAGATTTCCTCTTTTCTACTCCACAGTGTATGATGTCTTCTGCATCCATCTTAACTCTGCACCAGGGCTTCCAGCTCTGAGTAAGCTTCTTTATTCATTCAAAAAGAGCAAATGTAACATTTTGGTCTTGCTCTCCAAACTTTCTTCAAACTCACAGATTGATGAGAAACAATAGCAAGAGTAGAGAACTATAGCATTGTAGGTGCTGCAGTCTCAATTACTTAATTAAAGTACATCCTGACTCTGGCACTGGTGTCAGGACATAATCTTTCATTGCATGCCCTTCAGTGTTCAGTAGTGAACACTGCGTGTGTGTGCTAACAGAGCAAGAAGAAATTAATGAGCTGGTGGCAATCAAAATACAGCTCCCTGCACAGCACAGAAGTCCCTGAGAATCTGCCCGGGGCCGGATAAAAGGTCATCGAGGGCCGTAAATGGCCCTGGGGCCTGAGGTTCCCCACCCCTGCGTTAGAGTATACATGGAATTTAATTGAAGAAACCTCCAAATGATAACAGTATAATCTCCAAAATGAATAAAAACTCGAAATGCACTGTTCCAAATTATTAGGCACAATAGAATTTCTAAACATTTGACCCACCTGTTCCGACAAGCCTACAGCCTGCAATGATCCTCAGTCTACTGAACCATCGCACAACCAGCTCTACCCTCTCCTAGTGTATCCTTACCCATCCTTGTAGACTGTGAGCCCTAGCGGGCAGGGTCCTCTCTCCTTCTGTACTTGTGAGTCCCTTTTCTTGCACATGCTTGTTGTACTTGTCTATATTTCCCCTTTTCACATGTAAAGCGCCATGGAATAAATATATAATAATAATAATAATAATAATATTGATATGTTTTAAAGAACTGAAAATGCTCATTTGTGAATTTGCAGCATTAGGAGGTCACATTCACTGAACAAAAAAGCTATTTAACTCCAAAACATCCTAACAGGCCAAGTTTCATGGTAACATAGGAACCCTTCTTTGATATCACCATCACAATTCTTGCATCCATTGAGCTTATGAGTTTTTGGAGAGTTTCTGCTTGTATTTCTTGCATGAAGTCAGAATAACCTCCCAGAGCTGCTGTTTTGATGTGAACTGCCTCCCACCCTCATAGATCTTTTGCTTGATGTTACTCCAAAGGTTCTCTATAGGGTTGAGGTGAGGGGAAGATCGTAGCCACACCATGAGTTTATCTCCTTTTATGCCCATAGCAGCCAATGACTCAGAGGTATTCTTTGCAGCATGAGATGGTGCATTGTCATGCATTAAGATGATTTTGCTCCTGAAGGCACGTTTCTGCTTTTTAGACCATGGAAGAAAGTTGTCAATCAGAAACTCTATATACTTTGCAGAGGGCCCTACCGGCTATTTCCCCATGATTCCGGCCCAAAACATGACTCCTGCACCACCTTGCTGCCGTCGCAGCCTTGTTGGGACATGGTGGCCATCCACCAACCATCTACTACTCCATCCATCTAGACCATCCAGAGTTGCTCAACACTCATCAGTAAACAAGACTGCTTGAAAATTAGTCTTCATGTTTGTCTGGGCCCGCTGCAAAAATTTCTGCTTGTGAGCACTGTTTAGGGGTGGCCAAATAGTAGATTTATGCACCACAGCAAGCCTTTGAAGGATCCTACACCTTGTGGTTCGAGGGACTCCATAGGTACCAGCAGCTTCAAATATCTGCTTGCTGGTTTGTAATGGCTTTTTAGCAGCTGCTCTCTTAATCCAATGAACTTGCCTGGCAGAAACCATCCTCATTCGGCCTTTATCAGCAGGAACACGTCTTTGCTCAGAATCAGCCACAAATCTCTTAACAGTACGATGATCACGCTTAAGTTTTCGGGAAATATCTAATGTTTTCATCCCCTGACCAAGGCATTGCACTATTTGATGCTTTTCAGCAGCAGAGAGATCCCTTTTTTTCCATGTTACTTCAAAACTCTGGCCTGCTTAATATTGTGGAACATCCAATTTTCCTTTTATTGGGCTCACATGGCAAACTAATTATCACAGGTATCTGAGATTGATTTCAGTGATCCAAAGAACCCTGGGACACAATACCATAATGGGTTTCATTTACAAAAAAAAAAACTGCTATGACACTTAAAACCAATTTGCATAATAATTTGGAACATGGTGTATGTGGGATGGCTCTAATGGATACTCTCACTATTGGGGCTCACAACCTAGATTTCCTTCTAGTATGTCTTCTGAATGTGGGAGAAAACCCAGGCAAACACAAGGAGAACATACAAACTCCTTGCAGATATTGTCATTGGTGGGATTTGTACCCAGGAGCCCAGTGCTGAAAGCTATAGTTCTAATCACCCCGATGCAAGTTATACATAATCTCTACCCACAAACTAATATATCAATGTGTTCAGCTTCTTACACATGCTTTCATAAATGAAATAGCCATTAAGGTATGAAAACAGATATGTTTATTTATTTTCAGTACTTGAATTTGCTCCCCTAAAAACTAATATTAGTGTTGTTTATTCTCAAACTACATGTGTGGAATACACATGCGGCAGAACAATAGAGACACTGTACGTGTTTAAAAATGTTACCAGTAAATGTTACTAAATTTTGAATAGTTCTGTTACAGTGTCAGTTTCATGAATATACCATGACAAATTATTTTTATTTCCAAAAAAATTATGGTAGAAGACATTCTGGGTGATATACTTTGTACATATTTCAAAATATATAATACTCGAGTATAAACCGACCCGAGTATAAGCCGACCCCCCTAATTTTGCCACAAAAAACTGGGAAAACTTATCGACTCGAGTATAAGCCTAGGGTGGAAAATGAGGCAGCTACTGATAAATTTAAAAAATAAAAATAGATACCAATAAAAGTAAAATTAAAGTAGGTTAAATGCTTTTGATTAGCCATATTGAATCAGGAGCCCCATATGCTGCTCCACAGATTATGCCCATATGCTGCCCCATAGATTATGCCCCATATGCTGCCCCATATATTATGCCCCATATGCTGCCCCATGTATTATGCCCCACAAGATGCTCCATAGATTGTGCCCCATATGCTGCCCCATGTATTATGCCCCCATATGATGCTCCATAGATTATGCCCCATATGCTGCCCCATGTATTATGCCCCCATATGATGCTCCATAGATTATGCCCCATATGTTCCACAGATTATACCCCATATGCTCCACAGATTATGCCCCATATGCTCCATAGATTATGCCCCATATGCTCCACAGATTATGCCCCATATGTTCCACAGATTATGCCCATATGCGCCACAGATTATGCCCCATATGTTCCACAGATTATGCCCCTATATGCTCCATAGATTATGCCCCATATGTTCCACAGATTATGTCCCATGTGCTACATAGATTATGCCCCATAGTATAGGTCTCTTATGCTGTTGCTGATGCAACTAAAAAAAAAATGACATACTCACCTCTCATCGCTGGGGGCCAGATGCTGGTGTCCTGAGCAGACGGGGACACCGGCGCGCTATGGGGGACAGGTGCCGGTGTCACTGCTGGCTCAGGCCCCGACACCTACAATATTCACCTGTCCTCGTTCCACCACTGTCCTCCGGGTCCTCCAGCAGTGAATGCTCAGACAGAGGGCATGGCGCGCACTAACAATGCCCTCCTGGCGCGGTCCCTGCAGCCCCTGCTCTTCTCCCACAGTCTCCGGCAGCTATGCTTAATTTCAGCGGTCACGTGGTACCGCTCATTAAAGTCATGAATATGTGCATATTCATGACTTTAAATGAGCGTTACCACATGACCCCTGAACACAGGCGCCGGAGACCGTGGGAGAAGAGCAGGGGCTGCAGAGACCGCGCCAGGAGGGGATGAGTGTATAGGACAGCTGCGTCCCCCCTCCCCCGCAGACCCCCGGTATATGACTCGAGTATAAGCCGAGAGGGGCACTTTCAGCCCTAAAAAATGGGCTGAAAATCTCAGCTTATACTCAAGTATATACGGTAGTTAATTGTCTAGCATTTGTAAATTAATATTTGGAGAAGGGAATATATTTGAATGTGCATATCTTTTTCATTATTTTCTACAAAAGAAGACATGATAATGTATTACTTTGTGGAACATAGTGATTTGTGCTTGTATATTGCTGGGCTCTCCACATTAATGGAAAAGGCTTTTGCCCTAATTCAGTTTTTGGCAATCACATCTAATGGATCTTTTTATGCAATACTTGTATGGTCATTTTGTTCATCAGGCATCTCAAGTACTAGTTATGTATGTGAAGAGGTCATTTCTGAAAGAGAATTATTAGTTTCCCTATGGTTAAAAACATTGCCTTAAGCTTAGAAGAGTAAATTAAATTTAGCTGTGATTGTTCATTTAGATTCTCACTTTTATCAGAGCCTTGGTACATGTTGCAATATCTTAGCAACAAGAACATTATGGCAAGCAAGGAATATCATGATAGGAATATTTATGAAGTATTCAAATTTGATTTTCCAGCTTCATTTACAATTTTTAAATTGAATAGATTTTTTTCTGATAAAAATGAACTGAACATCATAGTAATGTCCACTTCCATCCATGGTATAAGAAATATATAATAGCAATAGCAATGTAAAGAAAAATAATGTTTTATGTTAAACTCAATAAATATGGTTTTGAAAATTTGTTTATGTAATACAAATTACTCTGTTCTACTTAAGAAATGTCTGATATCTTTCCCTAATTAGTACAATATGCCTAAACAACTCAATCTACTGCTGTCTAACTCCATTATGTGAATGTTTTTGTATGATTCCCTTACATTTACAGCATATTGCTACTCATTAAATTATTAGTATTATGTTGAAGTGCCGTTAACTTTCAAGTCCCTGTTCTCACTAAATACATAGAGATATTAAATACATAACGTATGAATACACAATAACAACACGGAAAAGCAAGAGCTCTTGAATGCCTAGAAAAAGATCATGTTCACACAGATTTTTTGAGATTTTTTGAAAGAATACTTTTAAAATAATTTTAGGGTTTTGAACAGAACCACTTCAAAAACACCTGAAAAATTGCTTAAAATTGGTTTGGAAACTGTTCCTAAATTTCTCTTATGGAACTACTTATACAAACCAGACTGAATTGAAATAAAATACAGTGTGGAAATATATAGTAAAATGCAAATATAGAATAATAATAATAAATTCCACCTTATCAATTAAATCTCAAATCAGAAAAAAGTGGATGGAAAACCAGCCGATTAGAAAAACTAAATGCCTTCGTGCAAGAGGAACAGGGGGAGAGAAGAAGAGACTTCACCCAGGCAGTGGGAGTAAAAAATGGATTTTTATTAAATATACATGTAGAATAGCACAAGCATCAATAAAGATAAAAAGGAACCCGGCCCCACACAAACCAATACCCTGGTATTTTATTGTGAATAAATCAGGTAAATAATGAATACAACATAAAATATAATGAAAAAAAGAGAGAATAATAATCCATTAAAATATATGTGTATAATAAATAAATATATATAAATGTGGGCACATATATTTATTATAC